>CALNHX010000970.1:0-264484 GCA_940337035.1 Agriotes lineatus | reverse complement strand
TAGAATTGATTGGAAAGGTTGTAAACAATGTAGGAGTGCATTTAGAGCTTATTTAGCCATATAAAATTGCCATATTAAATTATTTTGCATCCCAAAAAAATTCAAGTTTAGTAGTTTAGTATTAAGGTGCGTTGCAATGTCTGAAAAGCACGTTTTTCAATATACGTTAACTACAGAAAATTTATTTAATATAACACCTGGCGTCGATCAAAATATAATAATTTTATACGTGGTCATCGTGCCAACGCTAAACACGTACTCAACAATTGTTTTAGAATTGATTGAAAGAGTTGTAAACGATGTAGGAGTGCATTTAGAGCTTGTTTAGCCATATAAAATTGCTATATTAAATTATTTGTATCTAAAAAATTCATGTTTAATAGTTTAGTATTAAGGTGCGTTAGAACGTCTGAAAAGCACGTTTTTCAATATACGATAACTACAGAAAATTTTATTTAATATAACACCTGGCGTCGATCAAAATATAATAATTTTATACGTGGTCATCGTGCCAACGCTAACACGTACTCAACAATTGGTTTAGAATTGATTGGAAAGGTTGTAAACAATGTAGAAGTGCATTTAGAGCTTATTTAGCCATATAAAATTGCTATATTAAATTATTTGTATCTAAAAAATTCAAGTTTAACAGTTTAGTATTAAAGTGCGTTAGAACGTCTGAAAAGCACGTTTTTCTAAATACGTTAACTACAGAAAATTTTATTGTACTACTATAACACCTGGCGTCGATCAAATTATAATAATTTTATACGTGGTCACCTTCCAACACTAACACGTACTCAACAATTGGGTTTAGAATTGATTGGAAAGGTTGTAAACAATGTAGAAGTGCATTTAGAGCTTATTTAGCCATATAAAATTGCTATATTAAATTATTTTGCATCCAAAAAATTCAAGTTTAATAGTTTAGCATTAAGGTGCGTTAGAACGTCTGAAAAGCACTTTATTCAATATACTTTAACTACAGAAAATTTTACCGTACTACTATAACACCTGGCGTCGATCAAAATATAATAAATTTTATACGTGGTCATCGTGCCAACGCTAACACGTACTCAACAATTGGTTTAGAATTGATTGGAAAGGTTGTAAACAATGTAGAAGTGCATTTAGAGCTTATTTAGGCCATATAAAATTGCTATATTAAATTATTTGTATCTAAAAAATTCAAGTTTAACAGTTTAGTATTAAAGTGCGTTAGAACGTCTGAAAAGCACGTTTTTCTAAATACGTTAACTACAGAAAATTTTATTGTAAACTACTATAACACCTGGCGTCGATCAAAATATAATAATTTTATACGTGGTCACCTTCCAACACTAACACGTACTCAACAATTGGTTTAGAATTGATTGGAAAGGTTGTAAACAATGTAGAAGTGCATTTAGAGCTTATTTAGCCATATAAAATTGCTATATTAAATTATTTTGCATCCAAAAAATTCAAGTTTAATAGTTTAGCATTAAGGTGCGTTAGAACGTCTGAAAAGCACTTTTTTCAATATACGTTAACCACAGAAAATTTTACCGTACTACTATAACACCTGGCGTCGATCAAAATATAATAATTTTATACGTGGTCATCGTGCCAACGCTAACACGTACTCAACAATTGGTTTAGAATTGATTGGAAAGGTTGTAAACAATGTAGAAGTGCATTTAGAGCTTATTTAGCCATATAAAATTGCTATATTAAATTATTTGTATCTAAAAAATTCAAGTTTAACAGTTTAGTATTAAAGTGCGTTAGAACGTCTGAAAAGCACGTTTTTCTAAATACGTTAACTACAGAAAATTTTATTGTACTACTATAACACCTGGCGTCGATCAAAATATAATAATTTTATACGTGGTCATCGTGCCAACACTAACACGTACTCAACAATTGGTTTAGAATTGATTGGAAAGGTTGTAAACAATGTACGGAGTGCATTTAGAGCTTATTTAGCCATATAAAATTGCCATATTAAATTATTTTGCATCCAAAAAATTCAAGTTTAGTAGTTTAGTATTAAGGTGCGTTACAATGTCTGAAAAGCACGTTTTTCAATATACGTTAACTACAGAAAATTTTATTTAATATAACACCTGGCGTCGATCAAAATATAATAATTTTATACGTGGTCATCGTGCCAACGCTAACACGTACTCAACAATTGGTTTAGAATTGATTGGAAGGGTTGCAAACAATGTAGGAGTGCATTTAGAGCTTGTTTAAGCCATATAAAATTGCTATATTAAATTATTTGTATCTAAAAAATTCATGTTTAATAGTTTAGTATTAAGGTGCGTTAGAACGTCTGAAAAGCACGTTTTTCAATATACGATAACTACAGAAAATTTATTTAATATAACACCTGGCGTCGATCAAAATATAATAATTTTATACGTGGTCATCGTGCCAACGCTAACACGTACTCAACAATTGGTTTAGAATTGATTGAAAGAGTTGTAAACGATGTAAGGAGTGCATTTAGAGCTTGTTTAGCCATATAAAATTTCTATATTAAATTATTTGTATCTAAAAAATTCAAGTTTAACAGTTTAGTATTAAGGTGCGTTAGAACGTCTGAAAAGCACGTTTTTCTATATACGTTAGCCTACAGAAAAATTTTATTGTACTACTATAACACCTGCGTCGATCAAAATATAATAATTTTATACGTGGTCATCGTGCCAACACTAACACGTACTCAACAATTGGTTTAGAATTGATTGGAAAGGTTGTAAACAATGTAGGAGTGCATTTAGAGCTTGTTTAGCCATATAAAATTGCTATATTAAATTATTTGTATCTAAAAAATTCATGTTTAATAGTTTAGTATTAAGGTGCGTTAGAACGTCTGAAAAGCTCGTTTTTCAATATACGATAACTACAGAAAATTTTATTGTACTACTATAACACCCGGCGTCGATCAAAATATAATAATTTTATACGTGGTCATCGTGCCAACACTAACACGTACTCAACAATTGGTTTAGAATTGATTGGAAAAGTTGTAAACAATGTAGGAGTGCATTTAGAGCTTATTTAGCCATATAAAATTGCTATATTAAATTATTTTGCATCCAAAAAATTCAAGTTTAGTAGTTTAGTATTAAGGTGCGTTAGAACGTCTGAAAAGCACGTTTTTCAATATACGTTAACTACAGAAAATTTTATTTAATATAACACCTGGCGTCGATCAAAATATAATAATTTTATACGTGGTCATCATGCCAACACTAACACGTACTCAACAATTGGTTTAGAATTGATTGGAAAAGTTGTAAACAATGTAGGAGTGCATTTAGAGCTTATTTAGCCATATAAAATTGCTATATTAAATTATTTGTATCTAAAAAATTCAAGTTTAACAGTTTAGTATTAAAGTGCGTTAGAACGTCTGAAAAGCACGTTTTTCTAAATACGTTAACTACAGAAAATTTTATTGTACTACTATAACACCTGGCGTCGATCAAAATATAATAATTTTATACGTGGTCATCGTGCCAACGCTAACACGTACTCAACAATTGGTTTAGAATTGATTGGAAAGGTTGTAAACAATGTAGGAGTGCATTTAGAGCTTATTTAGCCATATAAAATTGCTATATTAAATTATTTTGCATCCAAAAAATTCAAGTTTAATAGTTTAGCATTAAGGTGCGTTAGAACGTCTGAAAAGCACGTTTTTCTATATACGTTAACTACAGAAAATTTTATTGTACTACTATAACACCTGGCGTCGATCAAATATAATAATTTTATACGTGGTCATCGTGCCAACGCTAACACGTACTCAACAATTGGTTTAGAATTGATTGGAAAGGTTGTAAACAATGTAGAAGTGCATTTAGAGCTTATTTAGCCATATAAAATTGCTATATTAAATTATTTGTATCTAAAAAATTCAAGTTTAACAGTTTAGTATTAAAGTGCGTTAGAACGTCTGAAAAGCACGTTTTTCTAAATACGTTAACTACAGAAAATTTTATTGTACTACTATAACACCTGGCGTCGATCAAAATATAATAATTTTTATACGTGGTCACCTTCCAACACTAACACGTACTCAACAATTGGTTTAGAATTGATTGGAAAGGTTGTAAACAATGTAGAAGTGCATTTAGAGCTTATTTAGCCATATAAAATTGCTATATTAAATTATTTTGCGATCCAAAAAATTCAAGTTTAATAGTTTAGCATTAAGGTGCGTTAGAACGTCTGAAAAAGCACTTTTTTCAATATACGTTAACTACAGAAAATTTTACCGTACTACTATAACACCTGGCGTCGATCAAAATATAATAATTTTATACGTGGTCATCGTGCCAACGCTAACACGTACTCAACAATTGGTTTAGAATTGATTGGAAAGGTTGTAAACAATGTAGAAGTGCATTTAGAGCTTATTTAGCCATATAAAATTGCTATATTAAATTATTTGTATCTAAAAAATTCAAGTTTAACAGTTTAGTATTAAAGTGCGTTAGAACGTCTGAAAAGCACGTTTTTCTAAATACGTTAACTACAGAAAATTTTATTGTACTACTATAACACCTGGCGTCGATCAAAATATAATAATTTTATACGTGGTCATCGTGCCAACACTAACACGTACTCAACAATTGGTTTAGAATTGATTGGAAAGGTTGTAAACAATGTAGGAGTGCATTTAGAGCTTATTTAGCCATATAAAATTGCCATATTAAATTATTTTGCATCCAAAAATTCAAGTTTAGTAGTTTTAGTATTAAGGTGCGTTACAACGTCTGAAAAGCACGTTTTTCAATATACGTTAACTACAGAAAATTTTATTTAATATAACACTGGCGTCGATCAAAATATAATAATTTTATACGTGGTCATCGTGCCAACGCTAACACGTACTCAACAATTGGTTTAGAATTGATTGGAAGGGTTGCAAACAATGTAGGAGTGCATTTAGAGCTTGTTTAGCCATATAAAATTGCTATATTAAATTATTTGTATCTAAAAAATTCATGTTTAATAGTTTAGTATTAAGGTGCGTTAGAACGTCTGAAAAGCACGTTTTTCAATATACGATAACTACAGAAAATTTTATTTAATATAACACCTGGCGTCGATCAAAATATAATAATTTTATACGTGGTCATCGTGCCAACGCTAACACGTACTCAACAATTGGTTTAGAATTGATTGAAAGAGTTGTAAACGATGTAGGAGTGCATTTAGAGCTTGTTTAGCCATATAAAATTTCTATATTAAATTATTTGTATCTAAAAAATTCAAGTTTAAACAGTTTAGTATTAAGGTGCGTTAGAACGTCTGAAAAGCACGTTTTTCTATATACGTTAGCTACAGAAAATTTTATTGTACTACTATAACACCCTGGCGTCGATCAAAATATAATAATTTTATACGTGGTCATCGTGCAACGCTAACACGTACTCAACAATTGGTTTAGAATTGATTGGAAAGGTTGTAAACAATGTAGAAGTGCATTTAGAGCTTATTTAGCCATATAAAATTTGCTATATTAAATTATTTGTATCTAAAAAATTCAAGTTTAACAGTTTAGTATTAAAGTGCGTTAGAACGTCTGAAAAGCACGTTTTCTAAATACGTTAACTACAGAAAATTTTATTGTACTACTATAACACCTGGCGTCGATCAAAATATAATAATTTTATACGTGGTCATCGTGCCAACCGCTAACACGTACTCAACAATTGGTTTAGAATTGATTGGAAAGGTTGTAAACAATGTAGGAGTGCATTTAGAGCTTATTTAGCCATATAAAATTGCTATATTAAATTATTTTGCATCCAAAAAATTCAAGTTTAATAGTTTAGCATAAGGTGCGTTAGAACGTCTGAAAAGCACGTTTTTCTATATACGTTAACTACAGAAAATTTTATTGTACTACTATAACACCCTGGCGTCGATCAAAATATAATAATTTTATACGTGGTCATCGTGCCAACGCTAACACGTACTCAACAATTGGTTTAGAATTGATTGGAAAGGTTGTAAACAATGTAGAAGTGCATTTAGAGCTTATTTAGCCATATAAAATTGCTATATTAAATTATTTGTATCTAAAAAATTCAAGTTTAACAGTTTAGTATTAAAGTGCGTTAGAACGTCTGAAAAGCACGTTTTTCTAAATACGTTCAGAACTACAGAAAATTTTATTGTACTACTATAACACCTGGCGTCGATCAAAATATAATAATTTTATACGTGGTCATCGTGCCAACACTAACACGTACTCAACAATTGGTTTAGAATTTGATTGGAAAGGTTGTAAACAATGTAGGAGTGCATTTAGAGCTTATTTAGCCATATAAAATTGCCATATTAAATTATTTTGCATCCAAAAAATTCAAGTTTAGTAGTTTAGTATTAAGGTGCGTTACAACGTCTGAAAAGCACGTTTTTCAATATACGTTAACTACAGAAAATTTTATTTAATATAACACCTGGCGTCGATCAAAATATAATAATTTTATACGTGGTCATCGTGCCAACGCTAACACGTACTCAACAATTGGTTTAGAATTGATTGGAAGGGTTGCAAACAATGTAGGAGTGCATTTAGAGCTTGTTTAGCCATATAAAATTGCTATATTAAATTATTTGTATCTAAAAAATTCATGTTTAATAGTTTAGTATTAAGGTGCGTTAGAACGTCTGAAAAGCACGTTTTTCAATATACGATAACTACAGAAAATTTTATTTAATATAACACCTGGCGTCGATCAAAATATAATAATTTTATACGTGGTCATCGTGCCAACGCTAACACGTACTCAACAATTGGTTTAGAATTGATTGAAAGAGTTGTAAACGATGTAGGAGTGCATTTAGAGCTTGTTTAGCCATATAAAATTTCTATATTAAATTAATTTGTATCTAAAAAATTCAAGTTTAACAGTTTAGTATTAAGGTGCGTTAGAACGTCTGAAAAGCACGTTTTTCTATATACGTTAGCTACAGAAAATTTTATTGTACTACTATAACACCTGGCGTCGATCAAAATATAATGAATTTTATACGTGGTCATCGTGCCAACACTAACACGTACTCAACAATTGGTTTAGAATTGATTGGAAAGTTGTAAACAATGTAGGAGTGCATTTAGAGCTTGTTTAGCCATATAAAATTGCTATATTAAATTATTTGTATCTAAAAAATTCATGTTTAATAGTTTAGTATTAAGGGTGCGTTAGAACGTCTGAAAAGCTCGTTTTTCAATATACGATAACTACAGAAAATTTTATTGTACTACTATAACACCCGGCGTCGATCAAAATATAATAATTTTATACGTGGTCATCGTGCCAACACTAACACGTACTCAACAATTGGTTTAGAATTGATTGGAAAAGTTGTAAACAATGTAGGAGTGCATTTAGAGCTTATTTAGCCATATAAAATTGCTAATTAAAATTATTTTGCATCCAAAAAATTCAAGGTTTAGTAGTTTAGTATTAAGGTGCGTTAGAACGTCTGAAAAGCACGTTTTTCTATATACGTTAACTACAGAAAATTTTATTTAATATAACACCTGGCGTCGATCAAAATATAATAATTTTATACGTGGTCATCATGCCAACACTAACACGTACTCAACAATTGGTTTAGAATTGATTGGAAAAGTTGTAAACAATGTAGGAGTGCATTTAGAGCTTATTTAGCCATATAAAATTGCTATATTAAATTATTTGTATCTAAAAAATTCAAGTTTAACAGTTTAGTATTAAAGTGCGTTAGAACGTCTGAAAAGCACGTTTTTCTAAATACGTTAACTACAGAAAATTTTATTGTACTACTATAACACCTGGCGTCGATCAAAATATAATAATTTTATACGTGGTCATCGTGCCAACGCTAACACGTACTCAACAATTGGTTTAGAATTGATTGGAAAGGTTGTAAACAATGTAGGAGTGCATTTAGAGCTTATTTAGCCATATAAAATTGCTATATTAAATTATTTTGCATCCAAAAAATTCAAGTTTAATAGTTTAGCATTAAGGTGCGTTAGAACGTCTGAAAAGCACGTTTTTCTATATACGTTAACTACAGAAAATTTTATTGTACTACTATAACACCTGGCGTCGATCAAAATATAATAATTTTATACGTGGTCATCGTGCCAACGCTAACACGTACTCAACAATTGGTTTAGAATTGATTGGAAAGGTTGTAAACAATGTAGAAGTGCATTTAGAGCTTATTTAGCCATATAAAATTGCTATATTAAATTATTTGTATCTAAAAAATTCAAGTTTAACAGTTTAGTATTAAAGT
This sequence comes from Agriotes lineatus, assembly GCA_940337035.1. Classification (NCBI taxonomy): domain Eukaryota; kingdom Metazoa; phylum Arthropoda; class Insecta; order Coleoptera; family Elateridae; genus Agriotes; species Agriotes lineatus. Next base: position 256,180 of record CALNHX010000970.1, on the reverse strand, counting down.
GCGTTAGAACGTCTGAAAAGCACGTTTTTCTAAATACGTTAACTACAGAAAATTTTATTGTACTACTATAACACCTGGCGTCGATCAAAATATAATAATTTTATACGTGGTCACCTTCCAACACTAACACGTACTCAACAATTGGTTTAGAATTGATTGGAAAGGTTGTAAACAATGTAGAAGTGCATTTAGAGCTTATTTAGCCATATAAAATTGCTATATTAAATTATTTTGCATCCAAAAAATTCAAGTTTAATAGTTTAGCATTAAGGTGCGTTAGAACGTCTGAAAAGCACGTTTTTCTATATACGTTAACTACAGAAAATTTTATTGTACTACTATAACACCTGGCGTCGATCAAAATATAATAATTTTATACGTGGTCATCGTGCCAACGCTAACACGTACTCAACAATTGGTTTAGAATTGATTGGAAAGGTTGTAAACAATGTAGAAGTGCATTTAGAGCTTATTTAGCCATATAAAATTGCTATATTAAATTATTTGTATCTAAAAAATTCAAGTTTAACAGTTTAGTATTAAAGTGCGTTAGAACGTCTGAAAAGCACGTTTTTCTAAATACGTTAACTACAGAAAATTTTATTGTACTACTATAACACCTGGCGTCGATCAAAATATAATAATTTTATACGTGGTCATCGTGCCAACACTAACACGTACTCAACAATTGGTTTAGAATTGATTGGAAAGGTTGTAAACAATGTAGGAGTGCATTTAGAGCTTATTTAGCCATATAAAGTTGCCATATTAAATTATTTTGCATCCAAAAAATTCAAGTTTAGTAGTTTAGTATTAAGGTGCGTTACAACGTCTGAAAAGCACGTTTTTCAATATACGTTAACTACAGAAAATTTTATTTAATATAACACCTGGCGTCGATCAAAATATAATAATTTTATACGTGGTCATCGTGCCAACGCTAACACGTACTCAACAATTGGTTTAGAATTGATTGGAAGGGTTGCAAACAATGTAGGAGTGCATTTAGAGCTTGTTTAGCCATATAAAATTGCTATATTAAATTATTTGTATCTAAAAAATTCATGTTTAATAGTTTAGTATTAAGGTGCGTTAGAACGTCTGAAAAGCACGTTTTTCAATATACGATAACTACAGAAAATTTTATTTAATATAACACCTGGCGTCGATCAAAATATAATAATTTTATACGTGGTCATCGTGCCAACGCTAACACGTACTCAACAATTGGTTTAGAATTGATTGAAAGAGTTGTAAACGATGTAGGAGTGCATTTAGAGCTTGTTTAGCCATATAAAATTTCTATATTAAATTATTTGTATCTAAAAAATTCAAGTTTAACAGTTTAGTATTAAGGTGCGTTAGAACGTCTGAAAAGCACGTTTTTCTATATACGTTAGCTACAGAAAATTTTATTGTACTACTATAACACCTGGCGTCGATCAAAATATAATAATTTTATACGTGGTCATCGTGCCAACACTAACACGTACTCAACAATTGGTTTAGAATTGATTGGAAAGGTTGTAAACAATGTAGGAGTGCATTTAGAGCTTGTTTAGCCATATAAAATTGCTATATTAAATTATTTGTATCTAAAAAATTCATGTTTAATAGTTTAGTATTAAGGTGCGTTAGAACGTCTGAAAAGCTCGTTTTTCAATATACGATAACTACAGAAAATTTTATTGTACTACTATAACACCCGGCGTCGATCAAAATATAATAATTTTATACGTGGTCATCGTGCCAACACTAACACGTACTCAACAATTGGTTTAGAATTGATTGGAAAAGTTGTAAACAATGTAGGAGTGCATTTAGAGCTTATTTAGCCATATAAAATTGCTATATTAAATTATTTTGCATCCAAAAAATTCAAGTTTAGTAGTTTAGTATTAAGGTGCGTTAGAACGTCTGAAAAGCACGTTTTTCTATATACGTTAACTACAGAAAATTTTATTTAATATAACACCTGGCGTCGATCAAAATATAATAATTTTATACGTGGTCATCATGCCAACACTAACACGTACTCAACAATTGGTTTAGAATTGATTGGAAAAGTTGTAAACAATGTAGGAGTGCATTTAGAGCTTATTTAGCCATATAAAATTGCTATATTAAATTATTTGTATCTAAAAAATTCAAGTTTAACAGTTTAGTATTAAAGTGCGTTAGAACGTCTGAAAAGCACGTTTTTCTAAATACGTTAACTACAGAAAATTTTATTGTACTACTATAACACCTGGCGTCGATCAAAATATAATAATTTTATACGTGGTCATCGTGCCAACGCTAACACGTACTCAACAATTGGTTTAGAATTGATTGGAAAGGTTGTAAACAATGTAGGAGTGCATTTAGAGCTTATTTAGCCATATAAAATTGCTATATTAAATTATTTTGCATCCAAAAAATTCAAGTTTAATAGTTTAGCATTAAGGTGCGTTAGAACGTCTGAAAAGCACGTTTTTCTATATACGTTAACTACAGAAAATTTTATTGTACTACTATAACACCTGGCGTCGATCAAAATATAATAATTTTATACGTGGTCATCGTGCCAACGCTAACACGTACTCAACAATTGGTTTAGAATTGATTGGAAAGGTTGTAAACAATGTAGAAGTGCATTTAGAGCTTATTTAGCCATATAAAATTGCTATATTAAATTATTTGTATCTAAAAAATTCAAGTTTAACAGTTTAGTATTAAAGTGCGTTAGAACGTCTGAAAAGCACGTTTTTCTAAATACGTTAACTACAGAAAATTTTATTGTACTACTATAACACCTGGCGTCGATCAAAATATAATAATTTTATACGTGGTCACCTTCCAACACTAACACGTACTCAACAATTGGTTTAGAATTGATTGGAAAGGTTGTAAACAATGTAGAAGTGCATTTAGAGCTTATTTAGCCATATAAAATTGCTATATTAAATTATTTTGCATCCAAAAAATTCAAGTTTAATAGTTTAGCATTAAGGTGCGTTAGAACGTCTGAAAAGCACTTTTTTCAATATACGTTAACTACAGAAAATTTTACCGTACTACTATAACACCTGGCGTCGATCAAAATATAATAATTTTATACGTGGTCATCGTGCCAACGCTAACACGTACTCAACAATTGGTTTAGAATTGATTGGAAAGGTTGTAAACAATGTAGAAGTGCATTTAGAGCTTATTTAGCCATATAAAATTGCTATATTAAATTATTTGTATCTAAAAAATTCAAGTTTAACAGTTTAGTATTAAAGTGCGTTAGAACGTCTGAAAAGCACGTTTTTCTAAATACGTTAACTACAGAAAATTTTATTGTACTACTATAACACCTGGCGTCGATCAAAATATAATAATTTTATACGTGGTCATCGTGCCAACACTAACACGTACTCAACAATTGGTTTAGAATTGATTGGAAAGGTTGTAAACAATGTAGGAGTGCATTTAGAGCTTATTTAGCCATATAAAATTGCCATATTAAATTATTTTGCATCCAAAAAATTCAAGTTTAGTAGTTTAGTATTAAGGTGCGTTACAACGTCTGAAAAGCACGTTTTTCAATATACGTTAACTACAGAAAATTTTATTTAATATAACACCTGGCGTCGATCAAAATATAATAATTTTATACGTGGTCATCGTGCCAACGCTAACACGTACTCAACAATTGGTTTAGAATTGATTGGAAGGGTTGCAAACAATGTAGGAGTGCATTTAGAGCTTGTTTAGCCATATAAAATTGCTATATTAAATTATTTGTATCTAAAAAATTCATGTTTAATAGTTTAGTATTAAGGTGCGTTAGAACGTCTGAAAAGCACGTTTTTCAATATACGATAACTACAGAAAATTTTATTTAATATAACACCTGGCGTCGATCAAAATATAATAATTTTATACGTGGTCATCGTGCCAACGCTAACACGTACTCAACAATTGGTTTAGAATTGATTGAAAGAGTTGTAAACGATGTAGGAGTGCATTTAGAGCTTGTTTAGCCATATAAAATTTCTATATTAAATTATTTGTATCTAAAAAATTCAAGTTTAACAGTTTAGTATTAAGGTGCGTTAGAACGTCTGAAAAGCACGTTTTTCTATATACGTTAGCTACAGAAAATTTTATTGTACTACTATAACACCTGGCGTCGATCAAAATATAATAATTTTATACGTGGTCATCGTGCCAACACTAACACGTACTCAACAATTGGTTTAGAATTGATTGGAAAGGTTGTAAACAATGTAGGAGTGCATTTAGAGCTTGTTTAGCCATATAAAATTGCTATATTAAATTATTTGTATCTAAAAAATTCAAGTTTAACAGTTTAGTATTAAAGTGCGTTAGAACGTCTGAAAAGCACGTTTTTCTAAATACGTTAACTACAGAAAATTTTATTGTACTACTATAACACCTGGCGTCGATCAAAATATAATAATTTTATACGTGGTCATCGTGCCAACACTAACACGTACTCAACAATTGGTTTAGAATTGATTGGAAAGGTTGTAAACAATGTAGGAGTGCATTTAGAGCTTATTTAGCCATATAAAATTGCTATATTAAATTATTTGTATCTAAAAAATTCAAGTTTAACAGTTTAGTATTAAAGTGCGTTAGAACGTCTGAAAAGCACGTTTTTCTAAATACGTTAACTACAGAAAATTTTATTGTACTACTATAACACCTGGCGTCGATCAAAATATAATAATTTTATACGTGGTCATCGTGCCAACACTAACACGTACTCAACAATTGGTTTAGAATTGATTGGAAAGGTTGTAAACAATGTAGGAGTGCATTTAGAGCTTGTTTAGCCATATAAAATTGCTATATTAAATTATTTGTATCTAAAAAATTCAAGTTTAACAGTTTAGTATTAAAGTGCGTTAGAACGTCTGAAAAGCACGTTTTTCTAAATACGTTAACTACAGAAAATTTTATTGTACTACTATAACACCTGGCGTCGATCAAAATATAATAATTTTATACGTGGTCATCGTGCCAACACTAACACGTACTCAACAATTGGTTTAGAATTGATTGGAAAGGTTGTAAACAATGTAGGAGTGCATTTAGAGCTTGTTTAGCCATATAAAATTGCTATATTAAATTATTTGTATCTAAAAAATTCATGTTTAATAGTTTAGTATTAAGGTGCGTTAGAACGTCTGAAAAGCACGTTTTTCAATATACGATAACTACAGAAAATTTTATTTAATATAACACCTGGCGTCGATCAAAATATAATAATTTTATACGTGGTCATCGTGCCAACGCTAACACGTACTCAACAATTGGTTTAGAATTGATTGAAAGAGTTGTAAACGATGTAGGAGTGCATTTAGAGCTTGTTTAGCCATATAAAATTTCTATATTAAATTATTTGTATCTAAAAAATTCAAGTTTAACAGTTTAGTATTAAGGTGCGTTAGAACGTCTGAAAAGCACGTTTTTCTATATACGTTAGCTACAGAAAATTTTATTGTACTACTATAACACCTGGCGTCGATCAAAATATAATAATTTTATACGTGGTCATCGTGCCAACACTAACACGTACTCAACAATTGGTTTAGAATTGATTGGAAAGGTTGTAAACAATGTAGAAGTGCATTTAGAGCTTATTTAGCCATATAAAATTGCTATATTAAATTATTTGTATCTAAAAAATTCAAGTTTAACAGTTTAGTATTAAAGTGCGTTAGAACGTCTGAAAAGCACGTTTTTCTAAATACGTTAACTACAGAAAATTTTATTGTACTACTATAACACCTGGCGTCGATCAAAATATAATAATTTTATACGTGGTCATCGTGCCAACACTAACACGTACTCAACAATTGGTTTAGAATTGATTGGAAAGGTTGTAAACAATGTAGGAGTGCATTTAGAGCTTATTTAGCCATATAAAATTGCCATATTAAATTATTTTGCATCCAAAAAATTCAAGTTTAGTAGTTTAGTATTAAGGTGCGTTACAACGTCTGAAAAGCACGTTTTTCAATATACGTTAACTACAGAAAATTTTATTTAATATAACACCTGGCGTCGATCAAAATATAATAATTTTATACGTGGTCATCGTGCCAACGCTAACACGTACTCAACAATTGGTTTAGAATTGATTGGAAGGGTTGCAAACAATGTAGGAGTGCATTTAGAGCTTGTTTAGCCATATAAAATTGCTATATTAAATTATTTGTATCTAAAAAATTCATGTTTAATAGTTTAGTATTAAGGTGCGTTAGAACGTCTGAAAAGCACGTTTTTCAATATACGATAACTACAGAAAATTTTATTTAATATAACACCTGGCGTCGATCAAAATATAATAATTTTATACGTGGTCATCGTGCCAACGCTAACACGTACTCAACAATTGGTTTAGAATTGATTGAAAGAGTTGTAAACGATGTAGGAGTGCATTTAGAGCTTGTTTAGCCATATAAAATTTCTATATTAAATTATTTGTATCTAAAAAATTCAAGTTTAACAGTTTAGTATTAAGGTGCGTTAGAACGTCTGAAAAGCACGTTTTTCTATATACGTTAGCTACAGAAAATTTTATTGTACTACTATAACACCTGGCGTCGATCAAAATATAATAATTTTATACGTGGTCATCGTGCCAACACTAACACGTACTCAACAATTGGTTTAGAATTGATTGGAAAGGTTGTAAACAATGTAGGAGTGCATTTAGAGCTTGTTTAGCCATATAAAATTGCTATATTAAATTATTTGTATCTAAAAAATTCATGTTTAATAGTTTAGTATTAAGGTGCGTTAGAACGTCTGAAAAGCTCGTTTTTCAATATACGATAACTACAGAAAATTTTATTGTACTACTATAACACCCGGCGTCGATCAAAATATAATAATTTTATACGTGGTCATCGTGCCAACACTAACACGTACTCAACAATTGGTTTAGAATTGATTGGAAAAGTTGTAAACAATGTAGGAGTGCATTTAGAGCTTATTTAGCCATATAAAATTGCTATATTAAATTATTTTGCATCCAAAAAATTCAAGTTTAGTAGTTTAGTATTAAGGTGCGTTAGAACGTCTGAAAAGCACGTTTTTCAATATACGTTAACTACAGAAAATTTTATCTAATATAACACCTGGCGTCGATCAAAATATAATAATTTTATACGTGGTCATCATGCCAACACTAACACGTACTCAACAATTGGTTTAGAATTGAATGGAAAAGTTGTAAACAATGTAGGAGTGCATTTAGAGCTTATTTAGCCATATAAAATTGCTATATTAAATTATTTGTATCTAAAAAATTCAAGTTTAACAGTTTAGTATTAAAGTGCGTTAGAACGTCTGAAAAGCACGTTTTTCTAAATACGTTAACTACAGAAAATTTTATTGTACTACTATAACACCTGGCGTCGATCAAAATATAATAATTTTATACGTGGTCATCGTGCCAACGCTAACACGTACTCAACAATTGGTTTAGAATTGATTGGAAAGGTTGTAAACAATGTAGGAGTGCATTTAGAGCTTATTTAGCCATATAAAATTGCTATATTAAATTATTTTGCATCCAAAAAATTCAAGTTTAATAGTTTAGCATTAAGGTGCGTTAGAACGTCTGAAAAGCACGTTTTTCTATATACGTTAACTACAGAAAATTTTATTGTACTACTATAACACCTGGCGTCGATCAAAATATAATAATTTTATACGTGGTCATCGTGCCAACGCTAACACGTACTCAACAATTGGTTTAGAATTGATTGGAAAGGTTGTAAACAATGTAGAAGTGCATTTAGAGCTTATTTAGCCATATAAAATTGCTATATTAAATTATTTGTATCTAAAAAATTCAAGTTTAACAGTTTAGTATTAAAGTGCGTTAGAACGTCTGAAAAGCACGTTTTTCTAAATACGTTAACTACAGAAAATTTTATTGTACTACTATAACACCTGGCGTCGATCAAAATATAATAATTTTATACGTGGTCACCTTCCAACACTAACACGTACTCAACAATTGGTTTAGAATTGATTGAAAAGGTTGTAAACAATGTAGAAGTGCATTTAGAGCTTATTTAGCCATATAAAATTGCTATATTAAATTATTTTGCATCCAAAAAATTCAAGTTTAATAGTTTAGCATTAAGGTGCGTTAGAACGTCTGAAAAGCACTTTTTTCAATATACGTTAACTACAGAAAATTTTACCGTACTACTATAACACCTGGCGTCGATCAAAATATAATAATTTTATACGTGGTCATCGTGCCAACGCTAACACGTACTCAACAATTGGTTTAGAATTGATTGGAAAGGTTGTAAACAATGTAGAAGTGCATTTAGAGCTTATTTAGCCATATAAAATTGCTATATTAAATTATTTGTATCTAAAAAATTCAAGTTTAACAGTTTAGTATTAAAGTGCGTTAGAACGTCTGAAAAGCACGTTTTTCTAAATACGTTAACTACAGAAAATTTTATTGTACTACTATAACACCTGGCGTCGATCAAAATATAATAATTTTATACGTGGTCATCGTGCCAACACTAACACGTACTCAACAATTGGTTTAGAATTGATTGGAAAGGTTGTAAACAATGTAGGAGTGCATTTAGAGCTTATTTAGCCATATAAAATTGCCATATTAAATTATTTTGCATCCAAAAAATTCAAGTTTAGTAGTTTAGTATTAAGGTGCGTTACAACGTCTGAAAAGCACGTTTTTCAATATACGTTAACTACAGAAAATTTTATTTAATATAACACCTGGCGTCGATCAAAATATAATAATTTTATACGTGGTCATCGTGCCAACGCTAACACGTACTCAACAATTGGTTTAGAATTGATTGGAAGGGTTGCAAACAATGTAGGAGTGCATTTAGAGCTTGTTTAGCCATATAAAATTGCTATATTAAATTATTTGTATCTAAAAAATTCATGTTTAATAGTTTAGTATTAAGGTGCGTTAGAACGTCTGAAAAGCACGTTTTTCAATATACGATAACTACAGAAAATTTTATTTAATATAACACCTGGCGTCGATCAAAATATAATAATTTTATACGTGGTCATCGTGCCAACGCTAACACGTACTCAACAATTGGTTTAGAATTGATTGAAAGAGTTGTAAACGATGTAGGAGTGCATTTAGAGCTTGTTTAGCCATATAAAATTTCTATATTAAATTATTTGTATCTAAAAAATTCAAGTTTAACAGTTTAGTATTAAGGTGCGTTAGAACGTCTGAAAAGCACGTTTTTCTATATACGTTAACTACAGAAAATTTTATTGTACTACTATAACACCTGGCGTCGATCAAAATATAATAATTTTATACGTGGTCATCGTGCCAACACTAACACGTACTCAACAATTGGTTTAGAATTGATTGGAAAGGTTGTAAACAATGTAGGAGTGCATTTAGAGCTTGTTTAGCCATATAAAATTGCTATATTAAATTATTTGTATCTAAAAAATTCATGTTTAATAGTTTAGTATTAAGGTGCGTTAGAACGTCTGAAAAGCACGTTTTTCAATATACGATAACTACAGAAAATTTTATTGTACTACTATAACACCCGGCGTCGATCAAAATACAATAATTTTATACGTGGTCATCGTGCCAACACTAACACGTACTCAACAATTGGTTTAGAATTGATTGGAAAAGTTGTAAACAATGTAGGAGTGCATTTAGAGCTTATTTAGCCATATAAAATTGCTATATTAAATTATTTTGCATCCAAAAAATTCAAGTTTAGTAGTTTAGTATTAAGGTGCGTTACAACGTCTGAAAAGCACGTTTTTCAATATACGTTAACTACAGAAAATTTTATTTAATATAACACCTGGCGTCGATCAAAATATAATAATTTTATACGTGGTCATCGTGCCAACGCTAACACGTACTCAACAATTGGTTTAGAATTGATTGGAAGGGTTGTAAACAATGTAGGAGTGCATTTAGAGCTTGTTTAGCCATATAAAATTGCTATATTAAATTATTTGTATCTAAAAAATTCATGTTTAATAGTTTAGTATTAAGGTGCGTTAGAACGTCTGAAAAGCACTTTTTTCAATATACGATAACTACAGAAAATTTTATTTAATATAACACCTGGCGTCGATCAAAATATAATAATTTTATACGTGGTCATCGTGCCAACGCTAACACGTACTCAACAATTGGTTTAGAATTGATTGAAAGAGTTGTAAACAATGTAGGAGTGCATTTAGAGCTTGTTTAGCCATATAAAATTGCTATATTAAATTATTTGTATCTAAAAAATTCATGTTTAATAGTTTAGTATTAAGGTGCGTTAGAACGTCTGAAAAGCACTTTTTTCAATATACGATAACTACAGAAAATTTTATTTAATATAACACCTGGCGTCGATCAAAATATAATAATTTTATACGTGGTCATCGTGCCAACGCTAACACGTACTCAACAATTGGTTTAGAATTGATTGAAAGAGTTGTAAACAATGTAGGAGTGCATTTAGAGCTTATTTAGCCATATAAAATTGCTATATTAAATTATTTTGCATCCAAAAAATTCAAGTTTAGTAGTTTAGTATTAAGGTGCGTTACAACGTCTGAAAAGCACGTTTTTCAATATACGTTAACTACAGAAAATTTTATTTAATATAACACCTGGCGTCGATCAAAATATAATAATTTTATACGTGGTCATCGTGCCAACGCTAACACGTACTCAACAATTGGTTTAGAATTGATTGGAAGGGTTGTAAACAATGTAGGAGTGCATTTAGAGCTTGTTTAGCCATATAAAATTGCTATATTAAATTATTTGTATCTAAAAAATTCATGTTTAATAGTTTAGTATTAAGGTGCGTTAGAACGTCTGAAAAGCACTTTTTTCAATATACGATAACTACAGAAAATTTTATTTAATATAACACCTGGCGTCGATCAAAATATAATAATTTTATACGTGGTCATCGTGCCAACGCTAACACGTACTCAACAATTGGTTTAGAATTGATTGAAAGAGTTGTAAACAATGTAGGAGTGCATTTAGAGCTTATTTAGCCATATAAAATTGCTATATTAAATTATTTTGCATCCAAAAAATTCAAGTTTAGTAGTTTAGTATTAAGGTGCGTTACAACGTCTGAAAAGCACGTTTTTCAATATACGTTAACTACAGAAAATTTTATTTAATATAACACCTGGCGTCGATCAAAATATAATAATTTTATACGTGGTCATCGTGCCAACGCTAACACGTACTCAACAATTGGTTTAGAATTGATTGGAAAAGTTGTAAACAATGTAGGAGTGCATTTAGAGCTTATTTAGCCATATAAAATTGCTATATTAAATTATTTTGCATCCAAAAAATTCAAGTTTAGTAGTTTAGTATTAAGGTGCGTTACAACGTCTGAAAAGCACGTTTTTCAATATACGTTAACTACAGAAAATTTTATTTAATATAACACCTGGCGTCGATCAAAATATAATAATTTTATACGTGGTCATCGTGCCAACGCTAACACGTACTCAACAATTGGTTTAGAATTGATTGGAAGGGTTGTAAACAATGTAGGAGTGCATTTAGAGCTTGTTTAGCCATATAAAATTGCTATATTAAATTATTTGTATCTAAAAAATTCATGTTTAATAGTTTAGTATTAAGGTGCGTTAGAACGTCTGAAAAGCACTTTTTTCAATATACGATAACTACAGAAAATTTTATTTAATATAACACCTGGCGTCGATCAAAATATAATAATTTTATACGTGGTCATCGTGCCAACGCTAACACGTACTCAACAATTGTTTAGAATTGATTGAAAGAGTTGTAAACAATGTAGGAGTGCATTTAGAGCTTGTTTAGCCATATAAAATTGCTATATTAAATTATTTGTATCTAAAAAATTCATGTTTAATAGTTTAGTATTAAGGTGCGTTAGAACGTCTGAAAAGCACTTTTTTCAATATACGATAACTACAGAAAATTTTATTTAATATAACACCTGGCGTCGATCAAAATATAATAATTTTATACGTGGTCATCGTGCCAACGCTAACACGTACTCAACAATTGGTTTAGAATTGATTGAAAGGGTTGTAAACAATGTAGGAGTGCATTTAGAGCTTGTTTAGCATATAAAATTTCTATATTAAATTATTTGTATCTAAAAAATTCAAGTTTAACAGTTTAGTATTAAGGTGCGTTAGAACGTCTGAAAAGCACGTTTTTCAATATACGATAACTACAGAAAATTTTATTGTACTACTATAACACCTGGCGTCGATCAAAATATAATAATTTTATACGTGGTCATCGTGCCAACACTAACACGTACTCAACAATTGGTTTAGAATTGATTGGAAAAGTTGTAAACAATGTAGGAGTGCATTTAGAGCTTGTTTAGCCATATAAAATTGCTATATTAAATTATTTGTATCTAAAAAATTCATGTTTAATAGTTTAGTATTAAGGTGCGTTAGAACGTCTGAAAAGCACGTTTTTCTATATACGTTAACTACAGAAAATTTTATTGTACTACTATAACACCTGGCGTCGATCAAAATATAATAATTTTATACGTGGTCATCGTGCCAACACTAACACGTACTCAACAATTGGTTTAGAATTGATTGGAAAAGTTGTAAACAATGTAGGAGTGCATTTAGAGCTTGTTTAGCCATATAAAATTGCTATATTAAATTATTTGTATCTAAAAAATTCATGTTTAATAGTTTAGTATTAAGGTGCGTTAGAACGTCTGAAAAGCACGTTTTTCAATATACGATAACTACAGAAAATTTTATTGTACTACTATAACACCCGGCGTCGATCAAAATACAATAATTTTATACGTGGTCATCGTGCCAACACTAACACGTACTCAACAATTGGTTTAGAATTGATTGGAAAAGTTGTAAACAATGTAGGAGTGCATTTAGAGCTTATTTAGACATATAAAATTGCTATATTAAATTATTTTGCATCCAAAAAATTCAAGTTTAGTAGTTTAGTATTAAGGTGCGTTAGAACGTCTGAAAAGCACGTTTTTCAATATACGTTAACTACAGAAAATTTTATTTAATATAACACCTGACGTCGATCAAAATATAATAATTTTATACGTGGTCATCGTGCCAACGCTAACACGTACTCAACAATTGGTTTAGAATTGATTGGAAGGGTTGTAAACAATGTAGGAGTGCATTTAGAGCTTGTTTAGCCATATAAAATTGCTATATTAAATTATTTGTATCTAAAAAATTCAAGTTTAACAGTTTAGTATTAAGGTGCGTTAGAACGTCTGAAAAGCACGTTTTTCTATATACGTTAGCTACAGAAAATTTTATTGTACTACTATAACACCTGGCGTCGATCAAAATATAATAATTTATACGTGGTCATCGTGCCAACACTAACACGTACTCAACAATTGGTTTAGAATTGATTGGAAAGGTTGTAAACAATGTAGAAGTGCATTTAGAGCTTATTTAGCCATATAAAATTGCTATATTAAATTATTTTGCATCCAAAAAATTCAAGTTTAATAGTTTAGCATTAAGGTGCGTTAGAACGTCTGAAAAGCACTTTTTTCAATATACGTTAACTACAGAAAATTTTACCGTACTACTATAACACCTGGCGTCGATCAAAATATAATAATTTTATACGTGGTCATCGTGCCAACGCTAACACGTACTCAACAATTGGTTTAGAATTGATTGGAAAGGTTGTAAACAATGTAGAAGTGCATTTAGAGCTTATTTAGCCATATAAAATTGCTATATTAAATTATTTTGCATCCAAAAAATTCAAGTTTAATAGTTTAGCATTAAGGTGCGTTAGAACGTCTGAAAAGCACTTTTTTCAATATACGTTAACTACAGAAAATTTTACCGTACTACTATAACACATGGCGTCGATCAAAATATAATAATTTTATACGTGGTCATCGTGCCAACACTAACACGTACTCAACAATTGGTTTAGAATTGATTGGAAGGGTTGTAAACAATGTAGGAGTGCATTTAGAGCTTGTTTAGCCATATAAAATTGCTATATTAAATTACTTGTATCTAAAAAATTCAAGTTTAACAGTTTAGTATTAAGGTGCGTTAGAACGTCTGAAAAGCACGTTTTTCTATATACGTTAACTACAGAAAATTTTATTGTACTACTATAACACCTGGCGTCGATCAAAATATAATAATTTTATACGTGGTTATCGTGCCAACGCTAACACGTACTCAACAATTGGTTTAGAATTGATTGGAAGGGTTGTAAACAATGTAGGAGTGCATTTAGAGCTTGTTTAGCCATATAAAATTGCTATATTAAATTATTTGTATCTAAAAAATTCAAGTTTAACAGTTTAGTATTAAGGTGCGTTAGAACGTCTGAAAAGCACGTTTTTCTATATACGTTAACTACAGAAAATTTTATTGTACTACTATAACACCTGGCGTCGATCAAAATATAATAATTTTATACGTGGTCATCGTGCCAACACTAACACGTACTCAACAATTGGTTTAGAATTGATTGGAAAGGTTGTAAACAATGTAGGAGTGCATTTAGAGCTTATTTAGCCATATAAAATTGCTATATTAAATTATTTTGCATCCAAAAAATTCAAGTTTAATAGTTTAGCATTAAGGTGCGTTAGAACGTCTGAAAAGCACTTTTTTCAATATACGTTAACTACAGAAAATTTTATCGTACTACTATAACACATGGCGTCGATCAAAATATAATAATTTTATACGTGGTCATCGTGCCAACGCTAACACGTACTCAACAATTGGTTTAGAATTGATTGAAATGGTTGTAAACAATGTAGGAGTGCATTTAGAGTTTATTTAGCCATATAAAATTGTCATATTAATTTATTTTGCATCCAAAAATTCAAGTTTAATAGTTTAGTATTAAGGTGCGTTAGAACGTCTGAAAAGCACTTTTTTCAATATACGTTAACTACAGAAAATTTTATTGTACTACTATAACACCTGCGTCGATCAAAATATAATAATTTTATACGTGGTCATCGTGCCAACACTAACACGTACTCAACAATTGGTTTAGAATTGATTGGAAAGGTTGTAAACAATGTAGGAGTGCATTTAGAGCTTATTTGGCCATATAAAATTGATATATTAAATTATTTTGCATCCAAAAAATTCAAGTTTAATAGTTTAGTATTAAGGTGCGTTAGAACGTCTGAAAAGCACATTTTTCAATATACGTTAACTCCAGACAATTTTATTGTACTACTATAACACCTGGCGTCGATCAAAATATAATAATTTTATACGTGGTCATCGTGCCAACGCTAACACGTACTCAACAATTGGTTTAGAATTGATTGAAATGGTTGTAAACAATGTAGGAGTGCATTTAGAGCTTATTTAAGCCATATAAAATTGCCATATTAATTTATTTTGCATCCAAAAATTCAAGTTTAATAGTTTAGTATTAAGGTGCGTTAGAACGTCTGAAAAGCACTTTTTTCAATATACGTTAACAACAGAAAATTTTATTGTACTACTATAACACCTGGTGTCGATCAAAATATAATAATTTTATACGTGGTCATCGTGCCAACACTAACACGTACTCAACAATTGGTTTAGAATTGATTGGAAAGGTTGTAAACAATGTAGGAGTGCATTTAGAGCTTATTTGGCCATATAAAATTGATATATTAAATTATTTTGCATCCAAAAAATTCAAGTTTAATAGTTTAGTATTAAGGTGCGTTAGAACGTCTGAAAAGCACATTTTTCAATATACGTTAACTCCAGACAATTTTATTGTACTACTATAACACCTGGCGTCGATCAAAATATAATAATTTTATACGTGGTCATCGTGCCAACGCTAACACGTACTCAACAATTGGTTTAGAATTGATTGAAAAGGTTGTAAACAATGTAGGAGTGCATTTAGAGCTTATTTAGCCATATAAAATTACTATATTAAATAATTTTGCATCCAAAAAATTCCAGTTTAGTAGTTTAGTATTAAGGTGCGTTAGAACTTCTGAAAAGCACGTTTTTCAATATACGATAACTACAGAAAATTTTATTGTACTACTATAACACCCGGCGTCGATTAAAATATAATAATTTTATACGTGGTCATCGTGCCAACACTAACACGTACTCAACAATTGGTTTAGAATGATTGGAAAGGTTGTAAACAATGTAGGGGTGCATTTAGAGCTTATTTAGCCATATAAAATTGCTATATTAAATTATTTGTATCTAAAAAATTCATGTTTAATAGTTTAGTATTAAGGTGCGTTAGAACGTCTGAAAAGCACGTTTTTCAATATACGATAACTACAGAAAATTTTATTTAATATAACACTTGGCGTCGATCAAAATATAATAATTTTATACGTGGTCATCGTGCCAACGCTAACACGTACTCAACAATTGGTTTAGAATTGATTGGAAGGGTTGTGAACAATGTAGGAGTGCATTTAGAGCTTGTTTAGCCATATAAAATTGACATATTAAATTATTTGTATCTAAAAAATTCATGTTTAATAGTTTAGTATTAAGGTGCGTTAGAACGTCTGAAAAGCACGTTTTTCAATATACGATTACTACAGATAATTTTATTGTACTACTATAACACCCGGCGTCGATCAAAATATAATAATTTTATCCGTGGTCATCGTGCCAACACTAACACGTACTCAACAATTGGTTTAGAATTGATTGGAAAGGTTGTAAACAATGCAGGGGTGCATTTAGAGCTTATTTAGCCATATAAAATTGCCATATTAAATTATTTTGCATCCAAAAAATTCAAGTTTAATAGTTTAGTATTAAGGTGCGTTAGAACGTCTGAAAAGCACGTTTTTCAGTATACGTTAACTACAGAAAATTTTATTGTACTACTATAACACCTGGCGTCGATCAAAATATAATAATTTTATACGTGGTCATCGTGCCAACACTAACACGTACTCAACAATTGGTTTAGAATTGATTGGAAAGGTTGTAAACAATGTAGGAGTGCATTTAGGGCTTATTTAGCCATATAAAATTACTATATTAAATTATTTTGCATCCAAAAAATTCAAGTTTAATAGTTTAGCATTAAGGTGCGTTAGAACGTCTGAAAAGCACTTTTTTCAATATACGTTAACTACAGAAAATTTTATTGTACTACTATAACACCTGGCGTCGATCAAAATATAATCATTTTATACGTGGTCATCGTGCCAACACTAACACGTACTCAACAATTTGTTTAGAATTGATTGGAAAGGTTGTAAACAATGTAGGAGTGCATTTAGAGCTTATTTGGCCATATAAAATTAATATATTAAATTATTTTGCATCCAAAAAACTCAAGTTTAATAGTTTAGTATTAAGGTGCGTTAGAACGTCTGAAAAGCACTTTTTTCAATATACGTTAACTACAGAAAATTTTATTGTACTACTATAACACCTGGCGTCGATCAAAATATAATAATTGTATACGTGGTAATCGTGCCAACACTAACAAGTGCTCAACAATTGGTTTAGAATTGATTGGAAAGGTTGTAAACAATGTAGGGGTGCATTTAGAGCTTATTTAGCCATATAAAATTGCCATATTAAATTATTTTGCATCCAAAAAATTCAAGTTTAATAGTTTAGTATTAAGGTGCGTTAGAACGTCTGAAAAGCACTTTTTTCAGTATACGTTAACTACAGAAAATTTTATTGTACTACTGTAACACCTGGCGTCGATCAAAATATAATAATTTTATACGTGGTCATCGTGCCAACGCTAACATGTACTCAACAATTGGTTTAGAATTGTTTGGAAAGGTTGTAAACAATGTAGGGGTGCATTTAGAGCTTATTTAGCCATATAAAATTGACATATTAAATTATTTGTATCTAAAAAATTCATGTTTAATAGTTTAGTATTAAGGTGCGTTAGAACGTCTGAAAAGCACGTTTTTCAATATACGATTACTACAGAAAATTTTATTGTACTACTATAACACCCGGCGTCGATCAAAATATAATAATTTTATACGTGGTCATCGTGCCAACACTAACACGTACTCAACAATTGGTTTAGAATTGATTGGAAAGGTTGTAAACAATGCAGGGGTGCATTTAGAGCTTATTTAGCCATATAAAATTGCCATATTAAATTATTTTGCATCCAAAAAATTCAAGTTTAATAGTTTAGTATTAAGGTGCGTTAGAACGTCTGAAAAGCACGTTTTTCAGTATACGTTAACTACAGAAAATTTTATTGTACTACTATAACACCTGGCGTCGATCAAAATATAATAATTTTATACGTGGTCATCGTGCCAACACTAACACGTACTCAACAATTGGTTTAGAATTGATTGAAAAGGTTGTAAACAATGTAGGAGTGCATTTAGGGCTTATTTAGCCATATAAAATTACTATATTAAATTATTTTGCATCCAAAAAATTCAAGTTTAATAGTTTAGCATTAAGGTGGGTTAGAACGTCTGAAAAGCACTTTTTTCAATATACGTTAACTACAGAAAATTTTATTGTACTACTATAACACCTGGCGTCGATCAAAATATAATCATTTTATACGTGGTCATCGTGCCAACACTAACACGTACTCAACAATTTGTTTAGAATTGATTGGAAAGGTTGTAAACAATGTAGGAGTGCATTTAGAGCTTATTTGGCCATATAAAATTAATATATTAAATTATTTTGCATCCAAAAAACTCAAGTTTAATAGTTTAGTATTAAGGTGCGTTAGAACGTCTGAAAAGCACTTTTTTCAATATACGTTAACTACAGAAAATTTTATTGTACTACTATAACACCTGGCGTCGATCAAAATATAATAATTGTATACGTGGTAATCGTGCCAACACTAACAAGTGCTCAACAATTGGTTTAGAATTGATTGGAAAGGTTGTAAACAATGTAGGGGTGCATTTAGAGCTTATTTAGCCATATAAAATTGCCATATTAAATTATTTTGCATCCAAAAAATTCAAGTTTAATAGTTTAGTATTAAGGTGCGTTAGAACGTCTGAAAAGCACTTTTTTCAGTATACGTTAACTACAGAAAATTTTATTGTACTACTATAACACCTGGCGTCGATCAAAATATAATAATTTTATACGTGGTCATCGTGCCAACGCTAACACGTACTCAACAATTGGTTTAGAATTGATTGGAAAGGTTGTAAACAATGTAGGGGTGCATTTAGAGCTTATTTAGCCATATAAAATTGCTATATTACATTATTTTGCATCCAAAAAATTCAAGTTTAATAGTTTAGTATTAAGGTGCGTTAGAACGTCTGAAAAGCACTTTTTTCAGTATACGTTAACTACAGAAAATTTTATTGTACTACTATAACACCTGGCGTCGATCAAAATATAATAATTTTATACGTGGTCATCGTGCCAACGCTAACATGTACTCAACAATTGGTTTAGAATTGTTTGGAAAGGTTGTAAACAATGTAGGGGTGCATTTAGAGCTTATTTAGCCATATAAAATTGACATATTAAATTATTTGTATCTAAAAAATTCATGTTTAATAGTTTAGTATTAAGGTGCGTTAGAACGTCTGAAAAGCACGTTTTTCAATATACGATTACTACAGAAAATTTTATTGTACTACTATAACACCCGGCGTCGATCAAAATATAATAATTTTATACGTGGTCATCGTGCCAACACTAACACGTACTCAACAATTGGTTTAGAATTGATTGGAAAGGTTGTAAACAATGCAGGGGTGCATTTAGAGCTTATTTAGCCATATAAAATTGCCATATTAAATTATTTTGCATCCAAAAAATTCAAGTTTAATAGTTTAGTATTAAGGTGCGTTAGAACGTCTGAAAAGCACGTTTTTCAGTATACGTTAACTACAGAAAATTTTATTGTACTACTATAACACCTGGCGTCGATCAAAATATAATAATTTTATACGTGGTCATCGTGCCAACACTAACACGTACTCAACAATTGGTTTAGAATTGATTGAAAAGGTTGTAAACAATGTAGGAGTGCATTTAGGGCTTATTTAGCCATATAAAATTACTATATTAAATTATTTTGCATCCAAAAAATTCAAGTTTAATAGTTTAGCATTAAGGTGGGTTAGAACGTCTGAAAAGCACTTTTTTCAATATACGTTAACTACAGAAAATTTTATTGTACTACTATAACACCTGGCGTCGATCAAAATATAATCATTTTATACGTGGTCATCGTGCCAACACTAACACGTACTCAACAATTTGTTTAGAATTGATTGGAAAGGTTGTAAACAATGTAGGAGTGCATTTAGAGCTTATTTGGCCATATAAAATTAATATATTAAATTATTTTGCATCCAAAAAACTCAAGTTTAATAGTTTAGTATTAAGGTGCGTTAGAACGTCTGAAAAGCACTTTTTTCAATATACGTTAACTACAGAAAATTTTATTGTACTACTATAACACCTGGCGTCGATCAAAATATAATAATTGTATACGTGGTAATCGTGCCAACACTAACAAGTGCTCAACAATTGGTTTAGAATTGATTGGAAAGGTTGTAAACAATGTAGGGGTGCATTTAGAGCTTATTTAGCCATATAAAATTGCCATATTAAATTATTTTGCATCCAAAAAATTCAAGTTTAATAGTTTAGTATTAAGGTGCGTTAGAACGTCTGAAAAGCACTTTTTTCAGTATACGTTAACTACAGAAAATTTTATTGTACTACTATAACACCTGGCGTCGATCAAAATATAATAATTTTATACGTGGTCATCGTGCCAACGCTAACACGTACTCAACAATTGGTTTAGAATTGATTGGAAAGGTTGTAAACAATGTAGGGGTGCATTTAGAGCTTATTTAGCCATATAAAATTGCTATATTACATTATTTTGCATCCAAAAAATTCAAGTTTAATAGTTTAGTATTAAGGTGCGTTAGAACGTCTGAAAAGCACGTTTTTCAATATACGTTAACTACAGAAAATTTTATTGTACTACTATAACACCTGGCGTCGATCAAAATATAATAATTTTATACGTGGTCATCGAGCCAACGCTAACACGTACTCAACACAATTGGTTTAGAATTGATTGGAAAGGTTGTAAACAATGTAGGAGTGCATTTAGAGCTTATTTGGCCATATAAAATTGATATATTAAATTATTTTGCATCCAAAAAATTCAAGTTTAATAGTTTAGTATTAAGGTGCGTTAGAACGTCTGAAAAGCACATTTTTCAATATACGTTAACTCCAGACAATTTTATTGTACTACTATAACACCTGGCGTCGATCAAAATATAATAATTTTATACGTGGTCATCGTGCCAACGCTAACACGTACTCAACAATTGGTTTAGAATTGATTGGAAGGGTTGTAAACAATGTAGGAGTGCATTTAGAGCTTATTTAGCCATATAAAATTGCCATATTAATTTATTTTGCATCCAAAAATTCAAGTTTAATAGTTTAGTATTAAGGTGCGTTAGAACGTCTGAAAAGCACTTTTTTCAATATACGTTAACTACAGAAAATTTTATTGTACTACTATAACACCTGGCGTCGATCAAAATATAATAATTTTATACGTGGTCATCGTGCCAACGCTAACACGTACTCAACAATTGGTTTAGAATTGATTGGAAGGGTTGTAAACAATGTAGGAGTGCATTTAGAGCTTGTTTAGCCATATAAAATTGCTATATTAAATTATTTGTATCTAAAAAATTCATGTTTAATAGTTTAGTATTAAGGTGCGTTAGAACGTCTGAAAAGCACGTTTTTCAATATACGTTAACTACAGAAAATTTTATTGTACTACTATAACACCTGGCGTCGATCAAAATATAATAATTTTATACGTGGTCATCGTGCCAACACTAACACGTACTCAACAATTGGTTTAGAATTGATTGGAAAGGTTGTAAACAATGTAGGAGTGCATTTAGAGCTTATTTAGCCATATAAAATTGCCATATTAAATTATTTTGCATCCAAAAAATTCAAGTTTAATAGTTTAGTATTAAGGTGCGTTAGAACGTCTGAAAAGCACGTTTTTCAATATACGTTAACTACAGAAAATTTTATTGTACTACTATAACACCTGGCGTCGATCAAAATATAATAATTTTATACGTGGTCATCGTGCCAACACTAACACGTACTCAACAATTGGTTTAGAATTGATTGGAAAGGTTGTAAACAATGTAGGAGTGCATTTAGAGCTTATTTAGCCATATAAAATTGCCATATTAAATTATTTTGCATCCAAAAAATTCAAGTTTAATAGTTTAGTATTAAGGTGCGTTAGAACGTCTGAAAAGCACTTTTTTCAATATACGTTAACTACAGAAAATTTTATTGTACTACTATAACACCTGGCGTCGATCAAAATATAATAATTTTATACGTGGTCATCGTGCCAACACTAACACGTACTCAACAATTGGTTTAGAATTGATTTGAAAGGTTGTAAACAATGTAGGAGTGCATTTAGAGCTTATTTGGCCATATAAAATTGCCATATTAATTTATTTTGCATCCAAAAATTCAAGTTTAATAGTTTAGCATTAAGGTGCGTTAGAACGTCTGAAAAGCACTTTTTTCAATATACGTTAACTACAGAAAATTTTATTGTACTACTATAACACATGGCGTCGATCAAAATATAATAATTTTATACGTGGTCATCGTGCCAACGCTAACACGTACTCAACAATTGGTTTAGAATTGATTGAAATGGTTGTAAACAATGTAGGAGTGCATTTAGAGCTTATTTAGCCATATAAAATTGCCATATTAATTTATTTTGCATCCAAAAATTCAAGTTTAATAGTTTAGTATTAAGGTGCGTTAGAACGTCTGAAAAGCACTTTTTTCAATATACGTTAACTACAGAAAATTTTATTGTACTACTATAACACCTGGCGTCGATCAAAATATAATAATTTTATACGTGGCCATCGTGCCAACACTAACACGTACTCAACAATTGGTTTAGAATTGATTGGAAAGGTTGTAAACAATGTAGGGGTGCATTTAGAGCTTATTTAGCCATATAAAATTGCCATATTAAATTATTTTGCATCGAAAAAATTCAAGTTTAATAGTTTAGTATTAAGGTGCGTTAGAACGTCTGAAAAGCACGTTTTTCAGTATACGTTAACTACAGAAAATTTTATTGTACTACTATAACACCTGGCGTCGATCAAAATATAATAATTTTATACGTGGTCATCGTGCCAACACTAACACGTACTCAACAATTGGTTTAGAATTGATTGGAAGGGTTGTAAACAATGTAGGAGTGCATTTAGACCTTGTTTAGCCATATAAAATTGCTATATTAAATTATTTGTATCTAAAAAATTCATGTTTAATAGTTTAGTATTAAGGTGCGTTGGAACGTCTGAAAAGCACGTTTTTCAATATACGATAACTACAGAAAATTTTATTGTACTACTATAACACCCGGCGTCGTTCAAAATATAATAATTTTATACGTGGTCATCGTGCCAACACTAACACGTACTCAACAATTGGTTTAGAATTGATTGGAAAGGTTGTAAACAATGTAGGGGTGCATTTAGAGCTTATTTAGCCATATAAAATTGCCATATTAAATTATTTTGCATCCAAAAAATTCAAGTTTAATAGTTTAGTATTAAGGTGCGTTAGAACGTCTGAAAAGCACGTTTTTCAGTATACGTTAACTACAGAAAATTTTATTGTACTACTATAACACCTGGCGTCGATCAAAATATAATAATTTTATACGTGGTCATCGTGCCAACACTAACACGTACTCAACAATTGGTTTAGAATTGATTGGAAAGGTTGTAAACAATGTAGGAGTGCATTTAGAGCTTATTTAGCCATATAAAATTACTATATTAAATTATTTTGCATCCAAAAAATTCAAGTTTAATAGTTTAGTATTAAGGTGCGTTAGAACGTCTGAAAAGCACGTTTTTCAGTATACGTTAACTACAGAAAATTTTATTGTACTACTATAACACCTGGCGTCGATCAAAATATAATAATTTTATACGTGGTCATCGTGCCAACACTAACACGTACTCAACAATTGGTTTAGAATTGATTGGAAAGGTTGTAAACAATGTAGGAGTGCATTTAGAGCTTATTTAGCCATATAAAATTACTATATTAAATTATTTTGCATCCATAAAATTCAAGTTTAATAGTTTAGCATTAAGGTGCGTTAGAACGTCTGAAAAGCACTTTTTTCAATATACGTTAACTACAGAAAATTTTATTGTACTACTATAACACCTGGCGTCGATCAAAATATAATCATTTTATACGTGGTCATCGTGCCAACACTGACACGTACTCAACAATTGGTTTAGAATTGATTGGAAAGGTTGTAAACAATGTAGTAGTGCATTTAGAGCTTATTTGGCCATATAAAATTGATATATTAAATTATTTTGCATCCAAAAAATTCAAGTTTAATAGTTTAGTATTAAGGTGCGTTAGAACGTCTGAAAAGCACGTTTTTCAATATACGTTAACTACAGAAAATTTTATTGTACTACTATAACACCTGGCATCGATCAAAATATAATAATTGTATACGTGGTAATCGTGCCAACACCAACAAGTGCTCAACAATTGGTTTAGAATTGATTGGAAAGGTTGTAAACAATGTAGGAGTGCATTTAGAGCTTATTTAGCCATATAAAATTGCCATATTAAATTATTTTGCATCCAAAAAATTCAAGTTTAATAGTTTAGTATTAAGGTGCGTTAGAACGTCTGATAAGCACGTGTTTCAATATACGTTAACTACAGAAAATTTTATTGTACTACTATAACACCTGGCGTCGATCAAAATATAATAATTTTATACGTGGTCATCGTGCCAACGCTGACACGTACTCAACAATTGGTTTAGAATTGATTGGAAAGGTTGTAAACAATGTAGGAGTTCATTTAGAGCTTATTTAACCATATAAAATTGCTATATTAAATTATCTTGCATCCAAAAAATTTAAGTTTAACAGTTTAGTATTAAGGTGCGTTAGAACGTCTGAAAAGCACGTTTTTCAATATACGTTAACTACAGAAAATTTTATTGTACTACTATAACACCTGGCGTCGATCAAAATATAATAATTTTATACGTGGTCATCGTGCCAACACTAACACGTACTCAACAATTGGTTTAGAATTGATTGGAAAGGTTGTAAACAAAGTAGGAGTGCATTTAGAGCTTATTTAGCCATATAAAATTGCTATATTAAATTATTTTGCATCCAAAAAATTCAAGTTTAATAGTTTAGTATTAAGGTGCGTTAGAACGTCTGAAAAGCACGTTTTTCAATATACGTTAACTACAGAAAATTTTATTGTACTACTATAACACCTGGCATCGATCAAAATATAATAATGATTGGAAAGGTTGTAAACAATGTAGGAGTGCATTTAGAGCTTATTTAGACATATAAAATTGCTATATTAAATTATTTTGCATCCAAAAAATTCAAGTTTAATAGTTTAGTATTAAGGTGCGTTAGAACGTCTGAAAAGCACGTTTTTCAATATACGTTAACTACAGAAAATTTTATTGTACTACTATAACACCTGGCATCGATCAAAATATAATAATGATTGGAAAGGTTGTAAACAATGTAGGAGTGCATTTAGAGCTTATTTAGACATATAAAATTGCTATATTAAATTATTTTGCATCCAAAAAATTCAAGTTTAATAGTTTAGTATTAAGGTGCATTTGAACGTCTGAAAAGCACGTTTTTCAATATACGTTAACTACAGAAAATTTTATTTTACTACTATAACACCTGGCGTCGATCAAAATATAATAATTTTATACGTGGTCATCGTGCCAACGCTAACACGTACTCAACAATTGGTTTAGAACTGATTGGAAAGGTTGTAAACAATGTAGGAGTGCATTTAGAGCTTATTTAGCCATATAAAATTGCTATATTAACCCTCGTAGCCCACCTGGGGTCTTTTTTTGACTCCACGCGCTGTAGAATGTAGTTTTCTTATGTTTAAATTTGGTCTATTGTCTTGAAACCCTAAATATGCTTCTATCGAACTCCATAGGAGAGGATCATACTATTTTTTTTGCTAAATTGTTATAGAAAAATATTTATACCGCAAAATATGCGCTTGGGGTCAATTTTTACCCCAGGTGGGTTACATGAGATAAAATTTTAATTTGTTTAGCCTTAGTTTTTAGGCTCCAAAATACGTTTTTATGTAAGGTAGAATAATGTGCAGCACCAACTCGCAGTTGTTCACGTTTCTACAAGTTGTGACACGTTAGTTGCGTGGTAAAACTGCGTACTGCTAGTGTTTATAAATATAGCT
This sequence comes from Agriotes lineatus, assembly GCA_940337035.1. Classification (NCBI taxonomy): domain Eukaryota; kingdom Metazoa; phylum Arthropoda; class Insecta; order Coleoptera; family Elateridae; genus Agriotes; species Agriotes lineatus. The sequence continues at coordinate 229,789 of CALNHX010000970.1, read as the reverse complement.
CTCTGTCTCTGGGATAAACCCTCAATTACAGTTTGACTGAGCTTGTCAGTACATACAAAAATACAACAGGAAGATGTCGTTTTTTATTAGAACTAGGTGAGGAGCTAGTAAAACCGGAAATAAAAAGAAGAATTAACTTACTTTTGCAATACAAGGTACAAATTGCCATATTAAATTATTTTGCATCCAAAAAATTCAAGTTAGATGGTTTAGCATTAAGGTGCGTTAGAACGTCTGAAAAGCACGTTTTTCAATATACGTTAACTACAGAAAATTTTATTGTACTACGATAACACCTAGCGTCGATCAAAATATAATAATTTTATACGTGGTCATCGTGCCAACACTAACACGTACTCAACAATTGGTTTAGAATTGATTGGAAAGGTTGTAAACAATGTAGAAGTGCATTTAGAGCTTATTTAGCCATATAAAATTGGCATATTAATTTATTTTGCATCCAAAAATTCAAGTTTAATAGTTTAGTATTAAGGTGCGTTAGAACGTCTGAAAAGCACTTTTTTCAATATACGTTAACTACAGAAAATTTTATTGTACTACTATAACACCTGGCGTCGATCAAAATATAATAATTTTATACGTGGTCATCGTGCCAACACTAACACGTACTCAACAATTGGTTTAGAATCGATTCGAAAGGTTGTAAACAATGTAGGAGTGCATTTAGAGCTTATTTGGCCATATAAAATTGATATATTAAATTATTTTGCATCCAAAAAATTCAAGTTTAATAGTTTAGTATTAAGGTGCGTTAGAACGTCTGAAAAGCACATTTTTCAATATACGTTAACTCCAGACAATTTTATTGTACTACTATAACACCTGGCGTCGATCAAAATATAATAATTTTATACGTGGTCAACGTGCCAACGCTAACACGTACTCAACAATTGGTTTAGAATTGATTGAAAAGGTTGTAAACAATGTAGGAGTGCATTTAGAGCTTATTTAGCCATATAAAATTGCTATATTAAATAATTTTGCATCCAAAAAATTCAGGTTTAGTAGTTTAGTATTAAGGTGCGTTAGAACGTCTGAAAAGCACGTTTTTCAATATACGTTAACTCCAGACAATTTTATTGTACTACTATAACACCTGGCGTCGATCAAAATATAATAATTTTATACGTGGTCATCGTGCCAACGCTAACACGTACTCAACAATTGGTTTAGAATTTATTGGAAGGGTTGTAAACAATGTAGAAGTGCATTTAGAGCTTGTTTAGCCATATAAAATTGCTATATTAAATTATTTGTATCTAAAAAATTCATGTTTAATAGTTTAGCATTAAGGTGCGTTAGAACGTCTGAAAAGCACGTTTTTCAGTATACGTTAACTACAGAAAATTTTATTGTACTACTATAACACCTGGCGTCGATCAAAACATAATAATTTTATACGTGGTCATCGTGCCAACACTAACACGTACTCAACAATTGGTTTAGAATTGATTGGAAAGGTTGTAAACAATGTAGGAGTGCATTTAGAGCTTATTAAGCCATATAAAATTACTATATTAAATTATTTTGCATCCAAAAAATTCAAGTTTAATAGTTTAGCATTAAGGTGCGTTAGAACGTCTGAAAAGCACTTTTTTCAATATACGTTAACTACAGAAAATTTTATTGTACTACTATAACACCTGGCGTCGATCAAAATATAATCATTTTATACGTGGTCATCGTGCCAACACTAACACGTACTCAACAATTGGTTTAGAATTGATTGGAAAGGTTGTAAACAATGTAGGAGTGCATTTAGAGCTTATTTGGCCATATAAAATTGATATATTAAATTATTTTGCATCCAAAAAATTCAAGTTTAATAGTTTAGTATTAAGGTGCGTTAGAACGTCTGAAAAGCACTTTTTTCAATATACGTTAACTACAGAAAATTTTATTGTACTACTATAACACCTGGCGTCGATCAAAATATAATAATTTTATACGTGGTAATCGTGCCAACACTAACAAGTGCTCAACAATTGGTTTAGAATTGATTGGAAAGGTTGTAAACAATGTAGGGGTGCATTTAGAGCTTATTTAGCCATATAAAATTGCCATATTAAATTATTTTGCATCCAAAAAATTCAAGTTTAATAGTTTAGTATTAAGGTGCGTTAGAACGTCTGAAAAGCACGTTTTTCAGTATACGTTAACTACAGAAAATTTTATTGTACTACTATAACACCTGGCGTCGATCAAAATATAATAATTTTATACGTGGTCATCGTGCCAACACTAACACGTATTCAACAATTGGTTTAGAATTGATTGGAAACGTTGTAAACAATGTAGGAGTGCATTTAGAGCTTATTTAGCCGTATAAAATTGCTATAATAAATTATTTTGCATCCAAAAAATTCAAGTTTAATAGTTTAGTATTAAGGTGCGTTAGAATGTCTGAAAAGCACGTTTTTCAATATACGTTAACTACAGAAAATTTTATTGTACTACTATAACACCTGGCGTCGATCAAAATATAATTTTATACGTGGTCATCGTGCCAACGCTGACACGTACTCAACAATTGGTTTAGAATTGATTGGAAAGGTTGTAAACAAAGTAGGAGTGCATTTAGAGCTTATTTAGCCATATAAAATTGCTATATTAAATTATTTTGCATCCAAAAAATTCAAGTTTAATAATTTAGTATTAAGGTGCGTTAGAACGTCTGAAAAGCACGTTTTTCAATATACGTTAACTACAGAAAATTTTATTTTACTACTATAACACCTGGCGTCGATCAAAATATAATAATTTTATACGTGGTCATCGTGCCAACGCTAACACGTACTCAACAATTGGTTTAGAACTGATTGGAAAGGTTGTAAACAATGTAGGAGTGCATTTAGTACCTATTTAACCATATAAAATTGCTATATTAAATTATCTTGCATCCAAAAAATTTAAGTTTAACAGTTTAGTATTAAGGTGCGTTAGAACGTCTGAAAAGCACGTTTTTCAATATACGTTAACTACAGAAAATTTTATTGTACTACTATAACACCTGGCGTCGATCAAAATATAATAATTTTATACGTGGTCATCGTGCCAACACTAACACGTACTCAACAATTGGTTTAGAATTGATTGGAAAGGTTGTAAACAAAGTAGGAGTGCATTTAGAGCTTATTTAGCCATATAAAATTGCTATATTAAATTATTTTGCATCCAAAAAATTCAAGTTTAATAATTTAGTATTAAGGTGCGTTAGAACGTCTGAAAAGCACGTTTTTCAATATACGTTAACTACAGAAAATTTTATTTTACTACTATAACACCTGGCGTCGATCAAAATATAATAATTTTATACGTGGTCATCGTGCCAACGCTAACACGTACTCAACAATTGGTTTAGAACTGATTGGAAAGGTTGTAAACAATGTAGGAGTGCATTTAGAGCTTATTTAGACATATAAAATTGCTATATTAAATTATTTTGCATCTAAAAAATTCAAGTTTAATAGTTTAGTATTAAGGTGCGTTAGAACGTCTGAAAAGCACGTTTTTCAATATACGTTAACTACAGAAAATTTTATTTTACTACTATAACACCTGGCGTCGATCAAAATATAATAATTTTATACGTGGTCATCGTGCCAACGCTAACACGTACTTAACAATTGGTTTAGAACTGATTGGATAGGTTGTAAACAATGTAGGAGTGCATTTAGAGCTTATTTAGCCATATAAAATTGCTATATTAACCCTCGTAGCCCACCTGGGGTCTTTTTTTGACTCCACGCGCTGTAGAATGTAGTTTTCTTATGTTTAAATTTGGTCTATTGTCTTGAAACCCTAAATATGCTTCTATCGAACTCCATAGGAGAGGATCATACTATTTTTTGTTGCTAAATTGTTATAGAAAAATATTTATACCGCAAAATATGCGCTTGGGGTCAATTTTTACCCCAGGTGGGTTACATGAGATAAAATTTTAATTTGTTTAGCCTTAGTTTTTAGGCTCCGAAATACGTTTTTATGTAAGGTAGAATAATGTGCAGCACCAACTCGCAGTTGTTCACGTTTCTACAAGTTGTGACACGTTAGTTGCGTGGTAAAACTGCGTACTGCTAATGTTTATAAATATAGCTCTCTGTCTCTGGGATAAACCCTCAATTACAGTTTGACTGAGCTTGTCAGTACCTACAAAAATACAACAGTTTTTTATTAGAACTAGGTGAGGAGCTAGTAAAACCGGAAATAAAAAGAAGAATTAACTTACTTTTGCAATACAAGAACGTCGACAATCCAAAAAATAAACGGGGAAGGTGTAAGATTTGTCCACGACTAGATAAAAATACAAATATTTTGTGTGACATGTGCAATAATTTTGTATCTAAGGAGCACATTGAAACGTGCACATTGTGTTTTACATGTTCAAGTTTAACGTCAGAAGACAGTGACCCAAAATAAAGGCGTATAACTTAATATTTTATTAATTTGATTAAATTACCATATAATCTATCTTTTATAATGTTTATATTACTTGTTATAGTTTATTTAGAAATGTACTTACCAATGAATACCTTGAAACGTCAGAACTAACTTTTTATTAGAGTGAATTGCATAATTTTAAGTTGGGGTCAGAAATTACCCCAGGTGGGCAGTATGTAATATTAAAGCAGGTGGGCTACGAGGGTTAAATTATTTTGCATCCAAAAAATTTAAGTTAAACAGTTTAGTATTAAGGTGCGTTAGAACGTCTGAAAAGCACGTTTTTCAATATACGTTAACTACAGAAAATTTTATTGTACTACTATAACACCTGGCGTCGATCAAAATATAATAATTTTATACGTGGTCATCGTGCCAACGCTAACACGTACTCAACAATTGGTTTAGAATTCATTGGAAAGGTTGTAAACAATGTAGGGGTGCATTTAGAGCTTATTTAGCCGTATAAAATTGCTATAATAAATTATTTTGCATCCAAAAAATTCAAGTTTAATAGTTTAGTATTAAGGTGCGTTAGAACGTCTGAAAAGCACGTTTTTCAATATACGTTAACTACAGAAAATTTTATTGTACTACTATAACACCCGGCGTCGATCAAAATATAATAATTTTATACGTGGTCATCATGCCAACGTTAACACGTACTCAACAATTGGTTTAGAATTCATTGGAAAGGTTGTAAACAATGTAGGAGTGCATTTAGAGCTTATTTAGCCGTATAAAATTGCTATAATAGATTATTTTGCATCCAAAAAATTCAAGTTTAATAGTTTAGTATTAAGGTGCGTTAGAACGTCTGAAAAGCACGTTTTTCAATATACGTTAACTACAGAAAATTTTATTTTACTACTATAACACCTGGCGTCGATCAAAATATAATAATTTTATACGTGGTCATCGTGCCAACGCTGACACGTACTCAACAATTGGTTTAGAATTGATTGGAAAGGTTGTAAACAATGTAGGAGTTCATTTAGAACCTATTTAACCATATAAAATTGCTATATTAAATTATCTTGCATCCAAAAAATTTAAGTTTAACAGTTTAGTATTAAGGTGCGTTAGAACGTCTGAAAAGCACGTTTTTCAATATACGTTAACTACAGAAAATTTTATTGTACTACTATAACACCTGGCGTCGATCAAAATATAATCATTTTATACGTGGTCATCGTGCCAACACTAACACGTACTCAACAATTGGTTTAGAATTGATTGGAAAGGTTGTAAACAAAGTAGGAGTGCATTTAGAGCTTCTTTAGCCATATAAAATTGCTATATTAAATTATTTTGCATCCAAAAAATTCAAGTTTAATAGTTTAGTATTAAGGTCCGTTAGAACGTCTGAAAAGCACGTTTTTCAATATACGTTAACTACAGAAAATTTTATTGTACTACTATAACACCTGGCGTCGATCAAAATATAATAATTTTATACGTGGTAATCGTGCCAACACTAACAAGTGCTCAGCAATTGGTTTAGAATTGATTGGAAAGGTTGTAAACAATGTAGGAGTGCATTTAGAGCTTATTTAGACATATAAAATTGCTATATTAAATTATTTTGCATCCAAAAAATTCAAGTTTAATAGTTTAGTATTAAGGTGCGTTAGAACGTCTGAAAAGCACGTTTTTCAATATACGTTAACTACAGAAAATTTTATTGTACTACTATAACACCTGGCGTCGATCAAAATATAATAATTTTATACGTGGTCATCGTGCCAACACTAACACGTACTCAACAATTGGTTTAGAATTGATTGGAGAGGTTGTAAACAAAGTAGGAGTGCATTTAGAGCTTATTTAGCCATATAAAATTGCTATATTAAATTATTTTGCATCCAAAAAATTCAAGTTTAATAGTTTAGTATTAAGGTGCGTTAGAACGTCTGAAAAGCACGTTTTTCAATATACGTTAACTACAGAAAATTTTATTGTACTACTATAACACCTGGCATCGATCAAAATATAATAATGATTGGAAAGGTTGTAAACAATGTAGGAGTGCATTTAGAGCTTATTTAGACATATAAAATTGTTATATTAAATTATTTTGCATCCAAAAAATTCAAGTTTAATAGTTTAGTATTAAGGTGCGTTAGAACGTCTGAAAAGCACGTTTTTCAATATACGTTAACTACAGAAAATTTTATTGTACTACTATAACACCTGGCGTCGATCAAAATATAATAATTTTATACGTGGTCATCGTGCCAACGCTAACACGTACTCAACAATTGGTTTAGAACTGATTGGAAAGGTTGTAAACAATGTAGGAGTGCATTTAGAGCTTATTTAGCCGTAAAAAATTGCTATAATAAATTATTTTGCATCCAAAAAATTCAAGTTTAATAGTTTAGTATTAAGGTGCGTTAGAACGTCTGAAAAGCACGTTTTTCAATATACGTTAACTACAGAAAATTTTATTTTACTACTATAACTCCTGGCGTCGATCAAAATATAATAATTTTATACGTGGTCATCGTGCCAACGCTGACACGTACTCAACAATTTGTTTAGAATTGATTGGAAAGGTTGTAAACAATGTAGGAGTTCATTTAGAACCTATTTAACCATATCAAATTGCTATATTAAATTATCTTGCATCCAAAAAATTTAAGTTTAACAGTTTAGTATTAAGGTGCGTTAGAACGTCTGAAAAGCACGTTTTTCAATATACGTTAACTACAGAAAATTTTATTGTACTACTATAACACCTGGCGTCGATCAAAATATAATCATTTTATACGTGGTCATCGTGCCAACATTAACACGTACTCAACAATTGGTTTAGAATTGATTGGAAAGGTTGTAAACAAAGTAGGAGTGCATTTAGAGCTTATTTAGCCATATAAAATTGCTATATTAAATTATTTTGCATCCAAAAAATTCAAGTTTAATAGTTTAGTATTAAGGTCCGTTAGAACGTCTGAAAAGCACGTTTTTCAATATACGTTAACTACAGAAAATTTTATTGTACTACTATAACACCTGGCGTCGATCAAAATATAATAATTTTATACGTGGTAATCGTGCCAACACTAACAAGTGCTCAGCAATTGGTTTAGAATTGATTGGAAAGGTTGTAAACAATGTAGGAGTGCATTTAGAGCTTATTTAGACATATAAAATTGCTATATTAATTTATTTTGCATCCAAAAAATTCAAGTTTAATAGTTTAGTATTAAGGTGCGTTAGAACGTCTGAAAAGCACGTTTTTCAATATACGTTAACTACAGAAAATTTTATTGTACTACTATAACACCTGGCGTCGATCAAAATATAATAATTTTATACGTGGTCATCGTGCCAACACTAACACGTACTCAACAATTGGTTTAGAATTGATTGGAGAGGTTGTAAACAAAGTAGGAGTGCATTTAGAGCTTATTTAGCCATATAAAATTGCTATATTAAATTATTTTGCATCCAAAAAATTCAAGTTTAATAGTTTAGTATTAAGGTGCGTTAGAACGTCTGAAAAGCACGTTTTTCAATATACGTTAACTACAGAAAATTTTATTGTACTACTATAACACCTGGCATCGATCAAAATATAATAATGATTGGAAAGGTTGTAAACAATGTAGGAGTGCATTTAGGGCTTATTTAGACATATAAAATTGCTATATTAAATTATTTTGCATCCAAAAAATTCAAGTTTAATAGTTTAGTATTAAGGTGCGTTAGAACGTCTGAAAAGCACGTTTTTCAATATACGTTAACTACAGAAAATTTTATTTTACTACTATAACACCTGGCGTCGATCAAAATATAATAAGTTTATACGTGGTCATCGTGCCAACGCTAACACGTACTCAACAATTGGTTTAGAACTGATTGGAAAGGTTGTAAACAATGTAGGAGTGCATTTAGAGCTTATTTAGCCATATAAAATTGCTATATTAACCCTCGTAGCCCACCTGGGGTCTTTTTTTGACTCCACGCGCTGTAGAATGTAGTTTTCTTATGTTTAAATTTGGTCTATTGTCTTGAAACCTTAAATATGCTTCTATCGAACTCCATAGGAGAGGATCATACTATTTTTTGTTGCTAAATTGTTATAGAAAAATATTTATACCGCAAAATATGCGCTTGGGGTCAATTTTTACCCCAGGTGGGTTACATGAGATAAAATTTTAATTTGTTTAGCCTTAGTTTTTAGGCTCCGAAATACGTTTTTATGTAAGGTAGAATAATGTGCAGCACCAACTCGCAGTTGTTCACGTTTCTACAAGTTGTGACACGTTAGTTGCGTGGTAAAACTGCGTACTGCTAGTGTTTATAAATATAGCTCTCTGTCTCTGGGATAAACCCTCAATTACAGTTTGACTGAGCTTGTCAGTACCTACAAAAATACAACAGGAAGATGTCGTTTTTTATTAGAACTAGGTGAGGAGCTAGTAAAACCGGAAATAAAAAGAAGAATTAACTTACTTTTGCAATACAAGAACGTCGACAATCCAAAAAATAAACGGGGAAGGTGTAAGATTTGTCCACGACTAGATAAAAATACAAATATTTTGTGTGACATGTGCAATAATTTTGTATCTAAGGAGCACATTGAAACGTGCACATTGTGTTTTACATGTTCAAGTTTAACGTCAGAAGACAGTGACCCAAAATAAAGGCGTATAACTTAATATTTTATTAATTTGATTAAATTACCATATAATCTATCTTTTATAATGTTTATATTACTTGTTATAGTTTATTTAGAAACTAGCTGAAACCCGCGGCATATGCCGCATTTAAAATATACGACGAATTTTATTACTTTTGTTGCACTAAAGAAAGTTTTAAAAGTACGCTAAGGAAAAGTTCCAAAAAATATGTTTTCAAATGGAAAGTCTCTGGAAAGGAAACGCTCGCCTCTGGAAGGCGTCCTAATTAATACGACGTTGTTGGAACGCAGTAAAAAAATGCGGAAAGAATTGTTCTACAAGTTAAGAAAGGTGAGAGTTTTCCAGTAATGTAAAAGTTTTACGTGAGCATGGAAGAATGACGTTGTAGCCCACGGCACATGCCGCATTTAAAGTTTTGCGCGTTAGATAGATATACTTTGTTTGTGACATTACAAAAAAAAATTCTTTTACACACGCCTACTATGGCAAATGCTACACCAAATACATACAATATATACAGTTCACATTTAATTATATATATTTATTCCTAATTCAGTAAGTAAAACATGCTTAGAGTCATGTTTTTGATAACGGTGATAAAACTTAGAATACATTTAGATTTTAGTTTATTGGCATACATGTTTAACGTCAGCGTACAAACAATTTCCAGAATATTTTATTCCACATTGAATATTATGTATCATCGGATGAAAAATTTTATTATTTGGCCTGAACGAGATCAGCTGATTAAATCAATGCCAGAATGCTTCAAGGTAGCATTTGGCAACAAGATTTCAGTAATAATCGATTGTTTTGAGATGAGTGTGGAAAAATCAAGTAGCCTTGAAGTACAATGTACTACATGGTCTACGTACAAAAAACATAATACGGTAAAGGTACTAATAGGCATCACTCCTCCTGGATCAATATCATTTGTATCACATGGATATAGTGGCAGAATAAGCGATAAAGGTCTAACAGAGGATTGTGGGATTTTAAACAATCTCTTGCCAGAAGATTTTGTATTGGCAGATCTTGGCTTTTTAATAAAATACTCCGTAGGACTACATATGGCCACAGTGATTACGCCTGCTTTTCTAAAAGGGAAACGGCAGCTCGATCCAAGGGATATAGAATCAACCAGGAATATAGCAAGCGTGAGGTAGTGCAAGTATATTGTTACAATAATTATCTTAATTATATCTGAATACACGTCAAACGCGTTCAGTGTTGAATTCAGACTGATTACTCCGGGGGGGAAAATGAAACGTCTGGGGGGTATTGTTACCTATTCCACCGCAATCCGCCCATTATTTTATAGATTTAAAGAAACATGAATATGAAGTGGTAATGTTTCCGGGGGAAATTTTGTGCTGCCCGGGTTGGAATTTCACCCCCGGTCACCCCCCTGGATTCAACACTGAACGCGTTATTGGAGTCCTTCGTCAAAAAAATACAGTTCTTCACGAAACGATGCCTATGTTCCTGGCGAAAAAGAAAACTGACGATGTTGCCGTGGTAGATCAGATATTAACAGTTTCTTGTGCACTCGTAAATTTATGCCCTCCTATAATTGTATAATTATGAAATAAATTGTATTAACAAAGTTAATCTAATTATTTTTACTTTAATAATAATAATATCTACAAAATTATTAAAATTAGTTAATTAAGGATCTAACGTTAATACTATCCACCACCATTTATTATATAATGTAAAATTATTTTATTATCTTTTTCTGCATGTGGCCAATTAATAAAAAGCAAAATTACGATATCACATAGCAAAAATTATTAAATAGTACCTATATGATAAGAAACATTCGAAACTATGTAAGCTACATTAACAATCAATAAAATTACACATGCTGTCTACACAACATAAAAGAATAATTAATGTCTAAATTAAGTATGAAAAATAACTTTTCCGTTGACCGCTTCTTAATTTCAATATTAATGAATTATTTTTCCTAAAAAAGGATGGATTAATAGAAGCCATTAATACACTGTTTTTGATTAATACACTCTTTTTCATTAATTAACTGTTTAAAAAAAAGGATGGATTAATAGATCTATTAATACACTGTTTTTGATTAATCCACTCTTTTTCATTAATTAACTGTTTTTGTGATTTTGAGGTTTTGATATTTTGCATGTTCGTGCTTTAAACAGTTTCGATTATTAATCGCGTTCATTAACACACTTGTTGGTTAAATAACTATTACTGCATAAAGCATAACGGATATTTTGAAGCTATTTAATATTTATTTATTGTGACATCTCTAACAGGTGTTACCCTTATTACAAGAGATGCAGTGTAGATATATTCTGCTATATGCAGGTATGAGCGTTATAGCATGTAAATTAAAATTAAAATAATCATCCTAACTAAAATAAACTTTAATCATGGTTGCAGGAGATGGATCGACGCCGTAACTTGCTACTATGACTTCCCGTACTGATTGGTAAATTTAAGTCTTAAAAATTTGTTACATCAATAGTTCATTTTGTTTCATTTTAGTTATAATAATACTTTTTTACAACAGATGCAAACATACGGTATGGAGCTGACAAATCAATGTTGAGCAGTATGTAAATTTGATTCTCAAGCTTTAATATATCAGTAATCGGAATTCTGGTATAAAAAGAAGGTACAAAGAATAACGGTGAGAAACAAACAGGCCTAGCGGGTACTCTTAAAGTTAATAGCGAAAGCAGCTTGCTATCGTTAATCTTATTATTCCATAATTTATAACAAAATTTTAATGAATTTAAGGTACATAAACAATCAAAATATTTACATAACAGTACAAAATAATAGAATAACAGTAGAGGGAAGTGGATGGTTCTGGAACCTCCCCCCACCACTTGGCCTTGAGTTCAAGGCCAAGGCCACGTTCAATCCCAAGGTCACATGCAAGGCGAGGCCACGTGCAAGCCCAAGGTCATGTTTGAAGCGAGGCCATCAACAGTAACCTTGAAGACTGGGTATAACATGAGGTGTAGTTTTGTGTTCAGTAGTATATCGTGTGCTGTACTAGCAAAAACAATGGATGAGGTACAAAAGGTTGGTGAAACTGTGAAGGGGTCAAAGAAAAAAGTGAAACTGTTATATCCAGTATTGTTAAACGCAACAAGTTATCCGTTGAATAAGTCAAGAAATAAATCTGTGAGTTTGGGTTTGACCTGTTTTGGATCGTTTGTGCCGGGGGTGCTAATTAGTGGGATTAACAACAATTTTATACTGCTAGACGAAGGAGAGTGGCAAGTCTTTCTTAAAAATGAAGATGTGATAAACAGACATTTTAACTATGAAGATGGAGATTTAAAACCGGTGGATATAAGTCCAGGCAAACGAATATATTTCCAAAAAATCGGAAACAAAAAAGTGATTGTGCTGCAGGAACGTAAGCGATCCCAAGTGTATCTCGGAATGCAATCAGTAGCAGAGTTGTGGGATTTGTTGCCCCTGCTGAATTCTAAAGCTGAACTATTAAAAAGTCAAAATTTTGAAAATTTCTACAGTAGTATAATCCAAGGCGTTTGGAATTTACCCGGCGACTTTAAACGAAGCATTGAGGATGCGTTACCGCCAATAAAATCCGAAAATGTATACTGCATGCATGAAATGCTAAAGTATGCTTTGGACGTCATAAGATATGATATTGTGTTTAAACAATACGCCCAACAGCAAACGTTGGAACAATAAGTGTTTATCATGTAGTTATAACGATGTAATAAAAAAATTAAAAATTTTAAAACGTTTATTATATATTACAAACTAACTTACTAACTAACCTAACCTAGAAAGCTCTGGGTGGCCTCACATTTGCTGTAAAAAGAACACTTAGTTTCTTCAAAGAAGCAAATCAACTTATACTCACGTAGATCACCCAGAGCATGTCATGCAAGTCGGGGTCCCTGTAGACCTTGTACCTACATCCCAGAAACCACCCCACCTCTAGCAGGGTGGCTTCCGGGATGTAGGTAGAGTTTTTCAGGAGAACTATGTCTTGCTAAAAAGAAATTTATTGTGAACCAGATTTATATATATATATTTTCTTACAGTGTCATATTTGTCCGCGATATGCGCCACCAGTTGTAGTTCTAAAATGTTAAAAATGTATTACATCAAATATTAAAATTAACACAATATTACCGAACGCCGACATGGCAGCACCAAGAATTATAGATTCTAGAAATTCTTCTGTAAATTTCTTATATGTATACTGTTTAGAATACAAAAAAAATAAGCGTCTTACCCATTCTGTTTAATCTGAAAAATATTTTAGAATTTAGAATAGCGAAGTAACTGTACAATGCAAAAAATCCAATCAAATATCTTAATAATGATACGAGCATTTTATTTTGCTTAGAAACATTAGAAAAAATATTAGAAATGGTGTATATGGAAGTAGGCACAAAAGACGGGGATCAAATATTTTAATAAAAAGGGAGATGTGAGCATTTACATTAGAAAAGTAAAAAACTTTTTTTCAGAACTTTTCCTATTACATTTTTCAAAGACATAGACATATAAAATAAAACATATATACAAACATATCTTACCAAACGAGCAGCTGAAGAAAACTGTGATTTTGTCATGCAACAGCGACTGGTTTTATATACAAATGTCTCCTACCTACATCTCGACTTGGAGGAAAGGGTTGACCAATTATGCTGCAGATTCTAATTTTGCGTTTATCTCAGTTATTTTAAATAATAGAACTTTTTTTGCGAAACCCTCATATTCCTCGTTAAAAAACGAACCGTTTGATACTAAACAGTAATACATTTGGCAGTTATTAGGGATGTATGCATAATTATAAATTTTTTTTACGATTGCTACAGTATTAGAAAACCTAATAATGAAATAAACTAGAATTATAATTTTTCAAGTTAAATATATTTATATGAATAAACCGACATGTAGAAATAGAGCGAAGTATTCGAATGATCATTAAAAAACAAATTGTTACAATTTCCCATAGATTGGTTGTCAATTAAAATCTAAATAAATATTTAATTTACTTTTTTTAAGTTATTAAATTATTGGAACAAGTCTTTCATTTCCAATACTGAGGTTGTGACGTCCAAATAATTAGAATAAAGAATCCGATAAGAAAATGACCAAATTTCAATTCTACAGAATAGCATCACCAGCTTGCTTTTATCTAGAGAAAACTGGGTCCTGATCAAAAGATGCAAATTTAGGATAGCTTCAAATACGCACTTTCTAAGATGAGCTAATGGGAGCATTTGACACATGAAATATTGAAATAAATACTGAAAAATAACAACGCACCACAAGGAAGATGAAGTCCTGCAAGGAGACGGGCGGAGCTCGAAGTATGAAGTAATAACTGGCACGTGTGAGATAAATAGAACAGGTAGGATTTTTAATAAATTGCATCGCATCAGTGCTTTACTTATGCGGACGATGTCCAAAAGTTTATTTTGAAAAGTGAAACTGAGAGTGCACACAGCAATTCGCCCAACTGCAATTTATGCAAGTGAGATTCATATACTGAATAAGAATAACAAGATTGGTTGTCAATCGTCTCGAACGAAAAATAAGTACTCAGAGCTCTACAATCGGAAGCTGATCAGGTGCAATAAGTGATAGATGCAAACTAATAAACAAACAAATTTTTTGTTGATTTTGAGATGCTTCAATAATTTCACGATACCGCTGATTTGTCTAAAAATGGCAATAAAATTAGGTGCGCTGTTTAAAATGTAAGCAATCGTAATGCATGCGCGCATTTCCTTGAATATAAAGCGCCGCATTTAACGTTTTGCACGTTCCTTAGTGCAGGGAATACTAATATCGATATTTTTTAATTGACTGACACAGAAACGCACGCGTTATGTCTGCATATTAAGCAGTCTGTGAACCCAGTATCGTGTATGAATTTTAAACGCAAAATGCACGTATAAATACATGGATTTTAAAGTGAATTACCAGTGCAGTGTCAGCGAATGTAAAGGTAAAGGTATTACTAATATGTAGTTATAATTAATAATAGATTGAAATTTAAACAACATATTGAGTGTATTGTAATTAAAGCTGTGAAAAAGATAGGTTTGGTCGAATAAGTTCCAAATTTATAGTATACAATAAGGACATTCATAATTATAAGACTAGATTTGTAAATGACGTTAGATCACCCTTAACAGCAAAATCAGAATTATAATTTTTTTTAAATCAGTGCAAATTGTGAAGTGGTGGTATGCTGGAAGCTGATCAGGTGCAATTAATGCAATGTTTGTCGCTACATTTGATAGATGCAAATTAATAAACAGCAAACTAATTTGTTGAAGATTTTGAGATGCATCAATAATTTCAAGGCACCACTGATTTGTTTAAAAATGGCAATTTTATTTCTTTAAATTTTTGGTTTTGAGAAAGAATGACAAATGCTGGCGCAAAATTAGATGCGCTGTTTAAAATGTAAGCAATCGTAATGCATGCGTGCATTTCCTTGAATATAAATCGCTGCATTTAAAGTTGTGCACGTTTCTTAGTGCAAGTGAATGAATACTAATCACAATATTTTTTAATTGACTGACACTGAAACGCACGAGGAACGTCTGCATATTAAGCAGTTTCTGCGAACCCAGTATCGTGTATGAATTTCAAACGCAAACTGCACGTATAAATACATACATTTTAAATGCAGATCACCAGTGCATTGTGTCAGCAATCTAAAGATAAAGGTATTACTAATATGTAGTTATAATTAATAATAGATTGAAATTTAAACAACATATTGAGTGTATTGTAATTAAAGCTGTGAAAAAGATAGGTTTGGTCGAATAAGTTCCAAATTTATAGTATACAATAAGGACATTCATAATTATAAGACTAGATTTGTAAATGACGTTAGATCACCCTTAACAGCAAAATCATGTTCTCAAAAACTTATTCTATAATGGACTCAAACGGCGAACGAAACTAAACACACACTGTTAATTTATATCAGTTTAAAAAAGCTTTGTTCAAGTTAAATCTGTTTATTAAATAACAATAAATGTTTTTGTAAACATCTTAAAGATGAATAAACCGACATCTA
The DNA here is from genome assembly GCA_940337035.1 of Agriotes lineatus. Classification (NCBI taxonomy): domain Eukaryota; kingdom Metazoa; phylum Arthropoda; class Insecta; order Coleoptera; family Elateridae; genus Agriotes; species Agriotes lineatus. The sequence continues at coordinate 213,604 of CALNHX010000970.1, read as the reverse complement.
TCTAAATTAAAAAAAATAGAGCGAAGTATTCGAATGATCATTTTTAATTATAAACAACAGTTTGTTTATCTGTCTAAAAATATGTAGCAAAACCGGTGAAAGTGGTAGCAGTCTCGAATGAAAAATAATTACTCAGAGCTCTTTATAAGCAAGTATTAAAAAACAAATTGTTGCAATTTCCCATAGATTGGTTGTCAATTAAAATCATAACCAGTAGGAAATTAATAGGAAATTAAATGTATCACATTTTAATGAATGTTACTGTAAAATATAATATCACTTTCGTCTGTATTAACTTGCAAACTGTGTTTGAAAAATACTTTTTGTTGCCTTTGCACGCGCAATCTGCAAAAATTTAGACATACAGCAAACGTAAAGGTATTTCAAGGTTAACTTCCTTTGTGTAAGCTAAGTTTCAAGAAAGGTGTAGATTGCAACGACCTCAACTGGTTTGCGTGCGAAAGTCGTCCTTCCGCCCCACCAAGTTTACTATATATACACCTAGCTAAGGTGGGAGCAGTCATTATCTTGTGTTTGAAATGGCTAGCAACAGGGCTGTTTGTCAGTTTTGCGAGGGTTCGATTTTACCGAAAAATTTTTCAAAATTTAATAGGCTCAGTTTGAAAAAAACGGGTACAGTTAAACTTTGCGCCTGCACGGAACCAAGTGGTTCCGCACAGACGTCGCCGCAAGCTGCCATAAAGGTTTTAAGTGACGTATTAATTGTTCCTAATTACGAAATTATTTCTCCAAGTAGTCAAGGTTCGAGTAAAATTTTAAAATCAGCTTTAAAAAAAGGTCAGAAACGGAAAAAACCAGCAAAATTCAATTTGGCGAAGTATGTCAAGTGTATGAATGAGGAGACTGATGTTCCTGTGGCAAAAATTCAAAATATGCCGATGCAATCTGAGTCTCCTCATTTATCGCAAACGGAAATGTTTATGGAAACGTTCGATTTTGACGACATTCCATTGGAAAAGGCGGCTTCCGGCGACGGTGCGGCGCAAGAGTTTAGAGCCCTTGTAGATGGTTTGGAGATCGACTCCGGCTCAAGTCGACCGACCAGTCGAATTTCGAAGCAGCCAACAATCCAACCTTCGGAAAATGTGGCCGCAGTGCCTTCTGTAATTGTACAGGCATCTCCGGTTTCGGGTGGTGTAGCTGTTGTAGCCACTGGGAGTGACGTAATCGATACTGTGGTGTCGATTACGTCTACCCCGCAGGAGGAAGACATGGATGACATTTCGCCATCCCAGCGTGCCGAACGTGAATACGTGTCTAATCGGAATGCAATAGATGCGAAAGCTGCTGATCTTCGCAGCGGTGAGCATTATATAAGGTATATTAGATATTAGATATTAGATACTATTTTTCTATCCATATATGTTATTTAACATTGAAGGTGTTCAGAACGTGCTTTTCCCAGTTTAATAGCTTATATTGTTATTAGCTCACTAGAAATTCGAGCCGCCAGCCTAGAAGCGACGATGCACGATGAGTACCTAAAAAGCATAGCCGCTTTACCTAAGATCCGCCACGGCCACAGCGCAACTAACATGGACATCTTTAAGAATGCTGCGTTAGCAAGGCTGGAGCTAATCCAAGATCTGTTAGCTGTGGAGGGCGCGATTCGTGCAAGACGTCAGGAGCTCGATAAAAAGGCTAAGTAACGAGTAGATAATCGTTTAACATATCATACACCCCTAACACAAATAACCCCCCCCCTATCCTCTCCAGGGTGTCCAAAGCGAATCCTCCCCGTGGTGACACCTGGGTATTCCGTTCGAGGTTTAATTTGTTAATCAGTGTTAATAAAGGTGTTCATTGCGTTTGTGAATAGTAAGCCTCGAGCTGGGTAGCTAATCGCGCAATTAGTATAATAACCGATTGCGCGAGACTAATTTACCATTATGTTCAGGTGCACTGCTTGTGGAGAGTCCTTCACCAGAGCTGACAATTTGTTTCGCCATCGAAGAGATAGCTGTCGCCACGAGGTTGGCCACCCATCGACGAGTGGTAAGTGGAAACGTGTTGATTGCTGCTGATTATATCAATTGTGTGTTTCCTAAAGGTGACGCTATGGAGGCTTCGGTAGCAGCTGGTGAGGGACCATCGGCGAGTAAACGCCCAAGACTTAATGACTCCAGCGGTGGTGAGTGTGTCTCTATTGTAGTGTTTCATGTTTTCTAACGTTTGGTTTAACAGAACAGCTCCCCAGGACGCAATACTGCGACGTGTGTGATGAAAATGTTCCTCGGACTTGTTTCGTTGGACACCTGAGGAGCAATCGTCACACGAGGCGGTGTGATGTCGTCCATCTGGGGAAAGGAGTGGTGGCTCTTCCAAGCGCCTTCAAGTCCCGCGTTGCCAGCTACAGGGTGTCCACGGAAAATTATCATATAAGCGTTGTAGAATATATGACCGAATTGAAAGACAAAATTATAGGTCTTATAGAAGGTCAATTGACCAAATTAAACAGTATAAAATTCAATTTCGAACTTTTCAGGTATTTTATTTTGGAGACTCAAGTTGTACAAGACGTCAAAAGTTTTAATACGACCAACGAGGTGGTCACTCGCGGTACAGACTTGAACGAATTATATGATAATTTAACGGGGATATTGGACCAGAAGGTGTCCGAATTTGAGGAACGCGATTCAGGTGTGTATTACAACTGTAATTCTTGTTAATGTTACTAACCGCAAAATTTTTACAGGGTGGATCTTGAAGCAGTTGCTGTACCTAGAATTAAATATAAATAAATTCAATCCGTTTCGGGCGTCTTCGTATATCCCGCTCCCGAAGCAGATTCAGTCCAAGAAAGCGATCGTGAACGTCCAAAACGTCGATGACGAGCGTTGTTTCGGGTGGGCGGTAACCTCGGCCATCTGCGAACCGGATGGACTGTCTAATCGAACGAGTTCGTATCCAGATTGCAGCGAGTTTTTAAATTTTAAGGACATTGAATTCCCTGTTAGATTGCGCGATATTTCTAAATTTGAAAAAAATAACCCTCAACTTTCTATAAATGTATACGCGTTGGAAAAGACTTTTCAAAACGATATTACCATATATGAAGTTGTGGGACCTCTGTACTATTCGCCACGTATAAAAAACGGACATATAAATTTGCTGCTTCTAACAGATGGCGAAGGTAATAACCACTACTGTTGGATCACCAATTTGTCTAGGTTAGTTTCGCGGCAAATAACGGCTAGGGAAAATGCAAAACATTTTTGTAATGGTTGTCTAAATTACTTTCGCACCGATGCCCATCTGGAGAACCATAAGCTTTTTGACTGTAATCATGTGTGCACAAAGTTGCCTACGACAGAGCCGATCACGGATAAGTGTGGGGAGGTGAGGCCCCAGAACATTCTTAAATTTGATAATTATCATAAGCAATTGAAAGTGCCTTATGTTTGCTACGCAGATTTCGAGACCGTTTTATCACCTGTCGATGGTGGGGATCAGGAGCCGGATCGCGAAAGACCATATACGATCAAAACGTGCGAGCACAAACCGTATTCTTTCGCGTATTATTTGAAATGTTCTTTTGATGATACTCTATCCAAATTCGAAATTTATAGGGGCGAGGATGCTGTGGACGTGTTTGTTGAGCGTCTAGACAGAGACGTTCGCGCCTTATATTCCAACAGTTTAAAGTATGTTGTACCCCTCAAGCCTCTGGCCCCGCAAGAAATTCAAAATTTTAAGGATGCTGCTTCATGTCATATTTGCAATCGTCCTTTTGGAGAGGGGGACGTAAAGGTTCGCGATCACGACCATTTGACCGGAGAATATCGGGGAGCTGCCCATTCCAATTGCAATCTGAATTATAAACTTCCAAATTTTATTCCCGTATTTTTTCACAATTTAAATTACGATTCCCACCTTTTTGTCAAACAGTTAGCTCAAAATAACGAGGAGCTTGATGTCATTCCGGAAAATAAGGAAAAATATATTTCATTTGGTAAACGTCTTTGGGTAGATGAAGTCGTTGTTGACGGAAAACGAAAAAACCTTTATATGCAAATTCGATTTTTAGATAGTTACAGATTTTTAAGTGCTTCTTTAGCATCGCTGGCCGCCACATTATCAGATGATCAGTGTGTTGAAATTCATAAGCAATTCGGACATGACATCAAATTCGAACTGATGAGACAGAAAGGTGTGTTTCCCTATTCGTATCTGGATTCATTTACAAAATTAGACGAGCCGGCGTTGCCCACAATCGCTCAGTTTTATGATCATTTAACCGAGACGCATATTACTGAGGTCGATTACGAACGCGCCGTTAAGGTCTGGAAAACTTTCGAATGTCAAACGTTGGGCGACTATTCCGATGTTTACCTCAAATGTGACGTGTTTATATTGGCAGACGTTTTCGAAAACTTTCGAAATTTTTATTTAAATCAATATAATTTAGATCCGGCGCAGTACTTCACCGCCCCCGGTTTAAGTTGGGACGCCATGTTAAAATATACGGGGGTTGAGTTGGAGCTGTTGACGGATATGGATATGTTTCACTTTTTTAGAAAGGGTATTCGTGGAGGAGTCAGTACTTGCGTCGGGCGAAAAGGCTATTGCCAACAATAAATTTGCGGGTAACTATGACGCTTTCAAACCCACTTCTTTTATTGTGTATTTGGATGCCACGAATTTGTATGCTCATAGTATGAGACAGTTTCTACCGCAAGGTGGTTTTGTTTGGTTGACTGACGACGAAATTGATAGTTTTGACGTATTTAAAATTGTGGACGACTCAGATACTGGGTACGTGTTGGAAGTTGACTTGCGGTACCCCGAAAATTTACATGACGATCACAATGACTTTCCCTTTTGCCCCGAGCTATTGGTGCCTCCACAGGGAAAATTTAAAAATGCAAAATTAATTCCAAATTTGTATGACAAACACAATTATATTATTCACTACAGAAATTTGAGGCAATGCTTAGAGGCTGGTTTGATTTTGGTTAAAACACATAAAATACTTAAGTTTAGACAATCTCCTTGGCTCAGATCCTACATCGATTTAAACACAAAATTACGTAACAAGTCTGACAATGAATTTCATCGAAATTCATTCAAACTAGCTAACAATAGCGTCTTTGGTAAAACCATGGAAAACGTGGACAAAAGGGTTGTTGTAAAGTTAATTAGTCATTGGGAGAAAATTGGTAATAGAATGGGGGCAGAAGCTTTGATATCGAAACCTAACTTTAAAGATAGAATTCGGTTTGGGGAAAATTTAATAGCAGTGGAAATGAACAGAACATCGGTTTTATATAACAAACCCATTTATGTTGGTTTCTCAGTTTTAGATCTTTCGAAAACGGTAATGTACGATTTTTATTACAAATTTTTGAAGCATACATACGGCCGTAATGTGTCTCTACTGTATTCGGACACGGACTCATTCATCCTGGAAATTTTTACTGAAAATTTTTACGCCGACATGCAAGAGCACCTTGATCTCTTTGATACATCAAATTACAAGAATGGCCTGCATGGAATTTCGAGAACCAAGTCCGTTGTTGGCAAATTTAAGGATGAGTACGCGGGGGTGGCTGTGTGTAGCTATTACGGGGTCGGTGCAAAAACATACTGTGTAAACGCTGTTGGTAAAGAAGACAAAAAGGCGAAGGGAGTTAGAAAGAGTGCTGTTCGGAATCACCTCACCACCGAAATTTATAAATCTGTAGTCGAAAACAAGAGGGAAGTTGTATTTTGTCAGATGTATGTGTTTCGTTCCCGTTTACACACTATGTACACCGAATTAATGAATAAGGTTGCGCTTTCTTCGCGAGATGATAAACGCTTCCTTATTCCTAATACTACCAAAACCTTAGCGTGGGGTCACCGTGATATAGATGTTTACAGTCGTCTAGACAACTTGCTGCGCATTGCCGAAACGATGACGTAGCAATATGTTCGCGGAACAGTATTCGTTATTACTTAACAGCAGAGGTCCTACACGGCTTTCTTGTACTTTGTAGGTTTAGTTATTGTATATAGCAATTATAGTATAGGTTAAGAACACTAGCTTGTATGATAGAGGTAGTAAGTTAAATTTTACAAAAAATCTGATTGGGTCCGCATTACCAAGTATATTTGTTATTTAACACTGTAGTCACTCATGTTCAGCATTTACAATAATAAATTACTGTAAAACATAAAAAGTTTTTATTTAAAGAAAATAAATGGTAGTAAAACAAAAAAGTGTTTTATTGAAAGAGTTCTATAGAATCATAATAAGTTATACAACATTGTTTTTGGATATCCAGGAATTGTGACGATTATCGAATCCCAACCACTTTACGTAAAGCTGATTACCCTTCTTCTTCAACACCTTTTCTACCAGGTATACGTCCGAGTGTTTGGTTTTCTGTAATTCGTGCTCGTAAAATCCACCTTTGATTTCTTGCCCTTCCTGATCGGTGAGTCTGTAGGTGGTAGGATTTGTAAGTCGCACTGTGGCTATTTTGAATATTTCGTTGCTCCAGCTGGGTGTGTAGCCTTTGCTAAATATCGAGCGATATTTACTAATGCGTACAGAATCTCCTTTATGAAACTTTTGAGGTGTCGGATCTACAGTTTTTGTGTGGCTGTACACGGTGTGTAACAGACGTTTGGCATTTTTAAGATTAACTTCAGCCGGCCTCATACCTGTTGTCCTATGCCTGGTTGTGTTATATTTGCTTAAAAGTTGGGGCAGAATGTCCAACCATTTGTAGGACCCTTGCAAACTAAACTGCTTCCACATCATGTTCTTAAGGGTGCGGTTACATCTTTCTATGATGCTGCTTTTCATAGTTGAATACGTGCTGTAATGATTTATCTTGTAACGTCGCATCAATGCTTGAAAATCGCTGTTATAAAATTCTTTTCCCAAATCGGTTTGTACGTTTTTTGGAGATACCTTCATATTAGCAAGAACTTTTCGCATAGCTGCTGCTACATCTTTTCCCGTTTTCCGTTTTACCGGGAGAGCCCACAAGTATTTAGAAAACGCATTAATAACAGCTAAAATGTATCGATAACCTTTATTGCTTCGTGCATATGGTTGCATCTCCACCAAATCCGCTTGTAGTAAATCATGCAATCCTTTGAGAATCACCCGTCGTCTCTTGAAATTTCTTCGCGCTGGTTTGTGAAGTTCTGCAACTAGATCCTCCTTAGGACTCATTGCCGAATGTTGCTGTATCGACTGCTATGGGACATTTAAGCAGCAGTTGCACGTATAACTTAGTGTTTATGGATTCGAATTTCAGTTTATCTCCTCGCCGCAATGTCTTACCGACAAGCGTGTCGTGTTTGATGCCGTTGATGTGTGATACTACCAAAGGTCCGTTGACTTGAACACTTATGATCTCACCGATCGTTAAAGGAAAAATGTACTCATTATTACCGAAAATTTTGGAATATCCGCTTTCATCATAACCACGCCCCACTAGCAGCAGTGGTACCTCTATATGGAGTCGGTTTACATTTTGAACTTTCATAAAGATATGTTTGCGATGAGAACCGTAGCGCGCGCTATGGTAGTGGCGTCCAAATTTGTCTATGGGCATTACTCTATCGTCTAACACCTTCTGATCGTAATTCAATAGGTCCTCTGCTTTTGTACTCGTCTTAATGAATTATTTTTGCTTCTCGTAGAGCTTGGGTGATGCTTACGATTTCGTTGGAATGGCCGGTGTGCCCCGCTACCTGAGAGGCTAGTAATATGCGCAGACGATCCACTAATGAATTTGGATCTTTCCAAGGAACAAATTCCACTTTTTTATTGGTTACTGTTAATAACCCCCTTCCGGTACGCTGCACTCTCGATGCGGCTCTGGTAGGTTGTCTAATGCCGGAGGAGGTAGCCAGGGGGCGTACTATTTTCATATATTTTGAGCCGGCGTTACCGCTTATCCCTTGGGTTGGATCGTAGTTCTTACGATTTGCGGCGGACCGGTTCACTATGTCATAGTAATTTTCATGGTCTTTGGTTGTATAAATTATCGGTTTCTTTAAGAACATTAATTCGTAAAAGCCGGGGGTGCCTTTGTATACTATTCTATTTCCGTGATCTGTAATAACCATGTCCTGACCCTCAAAAGTAAGCTGTTTATTTCCAATTGCAAATTTATCAGTGTCTATGTCCCATCGAACTCCATAATGGAGATCGTACTTGCTCTCTGTATCTCGTATCATTCCCTCGATATATTTTCTAGCTAACCCTGAGAACTGTTCCAGGTATTCCCCTAGAACTTCCGGTTCCATCATTTGTCGCACGGTTTCCCTAGCCTCTGCTACCGAAGTTTCAATTGCCGCTTCTTCTTGAGCCTCCACCTGTTGCTCCTCATCCGGTAAACTCTCATACAATACTTCTCTGTCAAGAAATCTAGGTGTGGATGTTACCAACGCTGAAGTCGATGGTCCGGGAATGGCAATGTCGGGGGTTGACGCTCGTACGGGGGTTTTACCATTTCTTGGACGGGGTAGGATAGATGGTGTGGACACTCGTCGTTTGATGGTTCTCAGCATAGGTCCTACTTCTTGCTGTATTGTTTGACCACCTTCTTGCTTGATGGATGTTAGCAATTCCGTGAGTGGTTGGGAAATTGGTTTAAATTGCTCCGCAAGAGCCGTCTGAGATTCGGCGATATCTGCTTTTAAAGTTTCATATTTCCGCCTGACAGCCTTTCTAGCTTTAATAAGATCGCTTACTAACCGTTTGTCCATGTTGCTATTACTGTCGTTGTTCGTAGACTAATAATTTGTACAGCAGTGGTCCATGCCTATATAGTGAAATAACTGTCAAACCCTTTTCTATAACGACCGGCGTTGATTTCGCTTTCTTTGTCGACAACTAAAAATCCATGATCTTTGATCCAACAGTGGGAACATAAGTTTTTAAACTTTTCGAATGACATGTCTGTGTTTACATGATCATCGTAAATGTGTTTAAGATTGGTGTGGTCTTGCCGGAATACGATTATGATATTCGCATTATCTCGTACCAGTTGTTTCGGGATTGATGAGTAAGTCTGACAGAGGTAAAAACAATCTATATTTCGATGACGTCCGAAACTAAAATAATCTCTAATTATGCTTTGAGTGTCGCATGCCACATCATCAAACACAATAACAGAATTTTCTTTCGCCTCGTGTGGTTTGATAACCTCACACCCCTCGCTGAATTCGTAGAATCCGATTTCTTTTAGTGACTTCAGAAGTATCTTCAGAAATTTGTATTTAGGTTGGTCAAGGGTTTTGGAATACAAATACAAGTTGTGAAACCGCACCCCATTGCGGTGCACCAAAAGACTGATCATCGCATTGGTTTTCCCAGAGCCGGAAGGACCAATGATCAACCCCCTTTTACATCCTATACCCAGTAAAGTGCCGTGTCGTCTGAACCTCTGTGACATGGAATTTACTGTATGATTTACTACCGGCAGCGAACATTTTTGTTTCACAAGTTTGACGTTCTTCATCGTTTTCGGACGGGGGCGAACTAGCTTCTAACCGCGCTGTGCTAAGTATATATCTACCCCTTTAAGCTTCACATCGTCAGTCGCTCTTCGACGAGCGTTTCTTTAAGATGAGTTATACTAGACGTAAAACTCGTAGTCGTCGTCGAATCGTAAGACGGAAAGGTCGCGGTTTGTTGAACACCCTTATTGACAAGTTGCCTTTCGAATTACATATACCAGGTTACAAGTTTTGCGGACCTGGCACTCGTTTAAACAAACGACTTTCTCGAGGTGATCGAGGAAGAAACCCTCTGGACGAGGCTTGCAAGCAACACGACATCGCATACTCACAATCCAGCAATCTTTCGACACGTCACGCGGCGGATAAAGTTCTTGCACAGAAAGCTTGGGAACGCGTTAAAGCAAAAGACTCTACTCTTGGAGAAAGAGCGGCAGCTCTTGCTGTTACAGGGATTATGAAAGGGAAAACCAAACTCGGCATGGGAGTCTCCCGGAAACGGAAGCGTACAGAACCCATTGCTGCTATGGAAACACCCCGGAAACGAAGACGTACACTACCTATTGCCGCGCAAAAATTTGGTACGGGGGTATCTAGAAAACGGAAGCGTACACTACCCACTGCTGGTGTGACGGTCCCCCGAAAACGAAGGCGTACATTACCTATTGCCGCACAAAAATTTGGTACGGGAGTATCTAGAAAACGGAAGCGTACACAACCCACTGTTGGTGTGAGAGTCTCCCGGAAACGAAAGCGTGCACTACCTATTGCCGGTATTGCGCAAAAATTTGGTACGGGGGTATCTAGAAAACGGAAGCGTACAAGGTGTAGTAGGCGTAAACGTATTGGAGGGGCGGTCGTTTTTAAATCGCGAAGGAAACGCCGAATTCGTTCTAGAGTAGTACCTGTTCCCAAGAGAGGAGGTATATTGCCGCTTGTACCCATACTTGCTGCATTAGGAGCATTGGGGTCTCTCGGAGGCGGTGCTGCAGCAGTCGCTAAAGCGGTTGGCGACTCAAAGGCTTCTAAAAAGGATCTCCAGGAAAAAGAGCGACATAACAAAGCTATGGAATCCATTGCTCGAGGAAAAGGGCTATATCTACGACCGTATCAGTCAAAAAACTACCGTTGAAGCTACCACGCCGAGCGTTGACGAACATCGATATTGCACAGTACGTTAAACGCTTAGAAATTCCCCATTTTAGGGGGATATTTATGCGAGATGCCCTACCTGACAAAATTCGTCAACGAGAATGTGGTGTTACTAACTTAGACGATGATGTTGGACCTGGCACACATTGGACAGCCTACGTTAAAGCTGATCGATTTGTTCTGTATTTCGATAGCATAGGTCGCTTACAACCTCCTCCCGAATTAGTAAACTACTTTCGCAGCGATGGTAGCAACAACACAATTATGTACAACTCTAATAGATATCAAAAACTCGCATCATACACATGTGGACATTTGTGTCTCAAATTCTTATATAACTTTGCAAAACCGCTTTTGTCGTCAGTTTAAGTGCCGCGCTTCATCATGTCCAGTATATTCACTCTTACGGGAAATTCATCTGTTCTTACTGCAAATTTTGACCCTCCCATTTTTTTAGACGATGGTAGCGAATACGTCTTGGGATTGTTAAGTTTCGAAACCTACTATACTATTCCAAACGTTAGACCTCCCAACAATGAATTTCATCTTGTTGGAGAACCTCCTATTATTATACCGGAAGGAGCATATGAAATTACCGACATTGCTGAATTTTTACATAACCAACTCGATTCTGATGTGGGTGTTAAACAGGTACTGCTACGCGGAAACAACAGCACCTTAAAAACCGAAATAAAGTCCACCGTTCCAATCGACTTTCAAAGCGACAATACTATCCGGGACATGTTAGGCTTTGAGAAAAAAGTTTATGCTGCAGATAGGTGGCACACAGCTGAACATGTTACGAAAATTTTGAACATCAACTCGATTCTTATTCATTGCAACATCTCCGTTGGTTCATATAAAAATGGTAAGCCCGGCCATATCATTCACCAATTCTTCCCCATAGTACCACCCGGGTACAAAATAGTGGAAACCCCTAACCCTGTCATCTATCTACCGATCAGCACGAAACAGATCACTAACTTAACTATTAAAATACTAGACCAATCGGATAATCCTGTCAGTTTTAGTAAGGAGACCGTTACGGTAACATTACATTTAAAGAAACTGTAATGGGTTTTCGATTCACCACTCCGTACCACCCCTGTATTACTTCCTATAAGAATCGTCGCCCACACCCTAGTAAGATCAGTACGGCTTCGTCCACCACGCAGCTAACTAAAGCAAACAGAGACTTCTTGCGGTCCTTAGGCTTTACAATAGTGTAATGAGTATTTTAAATATTGGAGAGCGAGTCCTCGTCGACACTTCTATCATTAGCAATCAATTGCACACACATCAACCGTATACAAACCGTTTTGACTATAACGATGAAATTCGAATTCCAATTCCCGAAGATATGTCAACTCTTCCCGGCCTGAGCTATCTGTACCTAGAGGGAAAGTTGCGGAAGGAAAACGGTGAAGTTACAACGGCTAAATTCCTTAACAATGGTTTGGCTCACTTATTTAGCGAAATCCGATACGAAATCAATGGCGTCGTTGTCGACTCTGTCACCAAACCTGGTATTACGTCTACTCTTAAGGGATATGTGTCCAACAGTTCCGCTGACGTTAAAAAGCTTCAAAATGCAGGTTGGTTTGCCGGCGGCGATCCTCCCATTACCGATCAGGAAGGTAACTTTAGTGCCTGCATACCGTTGAGAATGCTGTTAGGATTCGCCGAAGATTATGGTAAAGTAATACTTAACATCCGACAAGAACTCGTATTAATTCGCAGCAATACCGGTGCCGACGCCGTATTCAGTGCTACCGTAGGGGAGACGGCTAAAGTTACGATTGACAAACTATATTGGAAGGTTCCTCATATCACTCCAGGTCTTGTTCAAGAATTAGCCCTGACCAAATACATCGATAAAAATATTGACACTCAAGTCGCATTTCGCAGCTGGCAGCTTCATATCATACCCGGTGTTCATGCTGTGACTCAACATTCTCACGCTATCGCTACAAGCACAAAATTACAAACCCCCAGATATGTCATCGTAGGGTTTCAATCAGGTCGTTCGGGGCTAATCGCTAAAGACAATGCTAATTTCGATAAAATTGGTCTTACTAATTTCCGAGTTTATCTGAACACCGAACGATTCCCATACGACAATTTACATAACAATTATGCACTCAATCATTACGCAACATTATACGACATGTATTCCAAGTTTCAATCATCTTATTATAGCAAAATCGATGAGCCCTTCTTCTCCCGACATGACTTTGCAGACAAGGCGCCCATTGTTGTAATCGATTGTTCCCATCAAAAAGACTACCTTCATGCAAACGCTGTCGTTTTTCGTGTTGAATTTGAAACTTCCGCTAACGTACCAGCCAACACAACTGCGTATTGTCTCGTTCTTCACGATCGAGTTTTTACTTACAACGCATTGTCAAAAGCAGTTAAACAACTGTAATATCGCAAAACACTTCAGTTGCACCTCGACTTTTAGCGTAACTAGACCATGCTCCCTATACCTAATACGATGAAGATCATTATCGATATTCAAGGTTTTAAGACGTCCGATAAGCACTTTACCCCAAAAGAATTGGCCTCCTACGACGGTACCTCAGTATCTCACCACATTTTTAAACCCCCTTTCGCCCTCCATTCCTTAACACCTCATTTACAACAACAAGCCCACTGGGTAATGACTTAATCACCATTGCATCGACTGGAATGAGGGATTTACTCCAGCATACATGTTTCCTGCAATCTTACGACGTCTTCTGCAAGGTGTCACCGAAATATATGTGAAAGGTCGAGAAAAGGCAACTTTTCTACGCCGCTTTACTACCATCCCAATCATCGAAGTGGAAGAAAGGCCGGCCCTCACCCCATCACAACCCGCTTGTTTATATCATTCCAAACCGATTTGTTATTGCGCTTTATCTAACGTGTATCATATTTATAATCACTACATAATGGAATAAAACAATCTTTTTAATTTTTATTGTTTTTATTTGTTTACAATATATACCGTTTAACTACACGGATTAAACATCTACGTACTAGTGGAAAAGCGCTCTACATAAATTGTTCGCCTATGTTCGGCGCACAAGACGTCTCGCAGTACTTCATCCATAGTAAGTATCCTCCGATGGAACCGCAACCTATCCACAGCTTCTCGTTCCCACCGTCCTCTCCGAGCTTCTCGAAACGCATACGTCCACGTATGCAAATTGTACATCTTATTCTTCGAGTCGTCAAACTGCACGCTCTTCTTCATTTTCCTTCCTCTCTATAAAGGCTTTTACTTCACACATATGCCATTTTAGGCCAAGACTATCCATTAAATCTACAAGGAGGCCTTCATTTATGGCTCCGTCTAAAAATAGTTGACCGACAGCTGCACCGTTTTTGTACTGTTTTTCTTTTTTATACAACTCTTCGTCACTGAATCCGGAACGTCCTAACCCATATACGACTTCGTGCGACGCTTCGAAAGCTAAATCCTTTAACGAACTCACTAATCGTTCAACCGCACTAGGTACGTCTCTTGCAGCCGGTCGAGCAGCCTCTCTATAATTCATCCACATGACTACACTGCCAACTGACGACTCAGGGCTTCCACTTCGATGTCGCACTTTACCATAGAACTTGCGAACGTTAGCACTTCCACCATACACGCAGTCTTTTCAGAGTTCTCCTCCAGCTGATCCACTACAGACCATACATTTACTAAACAGTCTCCACAAAGGTTTGCTACACCCTTCACTACTTCTTTATAGAAACTCTCAAAGTGTAACGCTTTTAATTGTGCGAATCGCGCTTCCACGAGTTTCTGCAAGCGCCACAATTCTTCTACAGTTTCGCTCGCTAAACGCACCTCTGACAAGCCCACTTCCTCCAATTTGATTATTTTCCTTGTCTGGATCGCTTCAAAAACAATGCTCTTCTTTCCTATTTCCAGAGCAGGCCACTCACCGTCGAGAGAATAGAAGTAGTTGGAAATCACTCCTTGATTTGCAATCAGGGCTGTCCACTCCCATTCATTTAACTGCACCCAGTCATTTTTGGCACCCCGTATTATAATACTTGGGTTAAATTGCGAACTCCAATCAAACCCTACACTGACGTACTTAGAACTTGATTTATTTAATTTGTACGTCCTACTATTCAGAAGTTCCGGACAGAACAGTGGTTGCGGCTTTCTTGCTTTATTACTCTGAACTACCTCAATAGCTTTCAACAAGGCTTCCATTTCTGCACGACTATCGGATGCTACTACCCTTGTCGACTCTTCTACGCGCTTTTATTTTCACATTTCCAAGGTTATATGTGGTAGGAGGTGACCGTAAACGCGACCTTGAAGTCATGTTTACTGCACTACCTTTTTGGACTCAACAATTATGGGAACCTTGAGTTGAAATTCCACATATAACATATTTGGCTTGACTGCCCAAAATTTTAGCATATCACCCTTTTTTAATGTCTTCCCGATCATTTCGCGAAAGTTATATGACCCCAACCTGTTGATATAAATTTCGGTATTTTCGGGATAAAGTAAGACGTTTGTTATTTCAGCTTCACGGAAGGGAATAGTATATTCGATGTCACCATGCGCTAGGATGTACCATCTATCATCATTGACGGCAATGGATACTAGTTGTAAATCTCGTTCATAATATAAAGGCTCGCTTAGCTCTTCAACCACAAACACCTGCGGGTGTGACGTGGAATTCGCATGCATATGTTTACCAAATTTATCGATAGGCATTGCTCAAGCGTCGAACTGGATATGAATACTGAAAGCGTGGGCTTCTACTTATAAAATATCAATAATCATAGACGTCGCTAGGAGTGCAATAAAACACAGACCCCTTTATATACATATATTTAATTAAGCCAACAATAAGTAATATACACTACATCCCCATCTGCTAGCCGAGCGAGAAAGCGCTGGATGGGGGCCTCTACATGCCGCCGCCACCACAGGAATGGGTCACCCTCGTATGTGGTGGGTAGCGTCCTCAGGAGGGTCGACTGCCATAGGCGCCCGCTTCCAAGACTCATGGAATAGTCTATTGTTACGACAGCCTGGAGTTGACGAGCTGATAGAGGTCTCGGTTCGGAGGTGATAAAGTATTCAAACTCCTTGTAAAATGTAGGAGCATCTTCAAAGAGCGCATCAACAACAATATCAGGCATGATGACTGGTAGCCGTGGTGGAAAAACGTTACGCTTTATATGTGAATCTCAAGGTAAGACCCTTGACCTTCTACGTTCCCATCCTTGACTACGCTCCTATATTAAGTTGCCTGTTTTCTGTAACAGTCATCATAATCCTCCAGCACCTACCATAATCATCAAGCAGCTATGGCAACTAACTTTAAGAATGCAGAACAATTTTACCGTCATTTTCGCCGGTTTTGGGCTAGTTGCCCTCCAGCATCCTCTCAACGGTCTCTCCAGGCAGTGGTCACAATGGAGTACGCATTGAACCTACAAGGAGAGACCCTAGCGGAGACGACCACCTTACGGACGTGGCCTGCAGTCTTCGACGGATCGTCAGCTGTGTGGTGGCAGACCAACATCTTCAAGCCAGTGGACCGGTACCTAGGCCTACTGGAGGATGGGGAAGTTACATATATAACTTATACTTGGAAATAAATATATTTAGAAATATTTCTGTGGTTTTATTTTAAAGTTTCGAGATTGTGACCTTGAATTGTAGAATATAAAACTTTCACAAACGTGTGCGTAGTTAGTTGCCATCATGAGCTCAGAACCTCGACATCCAGAATTTGGGAGCTACTCCAAACGGCTACGAACATTCGGCGATTGGAGTCGAGGTCAAACTCCAGAATCGCTAGCAGGTGCCGGTTTCTTTTGCATCAGCGACACGATTAATTGTGTACAGTGTTTCCACTGCGGAGTTCAAATTTCTGGCTGGGAGCGCAATGACAAACCCCTATCTGAACACCTCCGTTGGTCACCCAACTGCAAAATTGCCAAGGTCTACCAGCAAATACAAACCATCGAAGACTTGACTTATCAACTTTTCGATGCGTTGCATTTTTCCCCAGGAGTAGATGTGGCTGGCAACAATGGAACGGGTGTAGCCGACAAAACAAAAGGTTGCTGTTGTCATAAGTGATGCAAAGTGCGGCGCCAAACCATTCACTAGTTGCCATCGACTTGTTGAACATGCTACCAATACAATTTTTGGTTGCTCTCGCTGCAGTTCATGATGGGATTCTCTACGTCCTTCAACCGCCGCGGTGCAGTTCAGCTTCTTTCGCCTACAATGATGGAGTGCACAACGTGACGTGGCCTAAAATGGATACCAGTTCCTTGACAACTATTTCCGTTTTTAAAATAGAAGTGAACAACTTTACTGAACATAACGTTTTAACGTTCAAGATAAAATACCATTTCCCTTCATATGCGGTAGATACGAATTGGCAAACGATTTTGCTAAAAAATAAACCTGATGTCTTGAAGAAGCTGCTCTCGCCCGCGGATAATTCCTGCTGTATATCTACTATTGTTTTAAGCACTATTTTATTCGCTCTAATGTGTATGTCTGTAACGTATTTCTTAATCTGTTGGTATTATAATCATTTAGTCTAGCCACTACTGTAATTACTCTTTGTATGTGCATCTTAAATATAACTTTTTTATTAAATTATGTGTATCTTTCACTCTACGAAGGTACTCTGGATGAGTAACCAAATATTCTATCCGACTCGATGGTCTAGAGGTAAAGATA
The DNA here is from genome assembly GCA_940337035.1 of Agriotes lineatus. Lineage (NCBI taxonomy): Eukaryota > Metazoa > Arthropoda > Insecta > Coleoptera > Elateridae > Agriotes > Agriotes lineatus. The sequence goes on along the minus strand of CALNHX010000970.1, from coordinate 196,239 downwards.
CCCTCGGCTGCAGATTGCAGATATACAGGGAGACCTAGGTTCGAATCCTAGTCGAGTCATAATTTAGACATGAAGTATCCTAGGCGTTTACTTCATGCCTAATTTTTTAAATAAATATGTTAAGCGCAGTCTGTTCTAAGCACTACTTAGCTCTTTCTATGCCCTTGGCCGTAAACGCGATCTTGACCTTGAATTTTTTTAAAGTAGCCTCAACCTCGAACGCGGGTTTGACCTTGAACGTGGCCTCGCTCCGAACGTGGCCTCGCTTCAAACATGACCTTGGGCTTGCACGTGGCCTTGCCTTGCATGTGACCTTGGGATTGAACGTGGCCTTGGCCTTGAACTCAAGGCAAGTGGTGGGGGAGGTTCCAGAACCATCCACTTCCCTCTACTGAAGGGTTTGCCGGTTTCCTAAAAGACACAGATCTAAAAATGTCTCAAAGCAGATGCTCGGCTTCTGTTACCCTCAGCTAGCTTAATCGGGAAGGCGTGGTTCGACAAACTTAACGAAACCGACAGGGGTTATCCTATTCTAATCCCTAACAATTCAATTCATAAATGGGGAAAATGCTCGGAGCGCCACTTGTTTTAAACAGAGAATTGCTAACGCAGCGAAAACAAGAAATACCACGTAGCTATGAAAAGGTCCTCCAGGTTACTTCACACCACTCCAGCGTCACTCGTCAGCTCCACCGACGCCGGATGCAAACGTAGGGTAGCCACAAAAATCGAAGTCACTTACCTTCGATGGCCACCGCTCTGGAAGCTAATAACAACATACAAAACACCCCTGATCTTAAGGGGCTTACGCGTTCTATCGCATGCTCTGGTCTTTACATGAAATTACACTCGGCTAAAGCCGTCTTCAGTTGAGGACTCAATAGGTTCACACATTTAAATCAAACCAATAATTAATTTAGCCAATAATGAAATTTAATGATTTAAATTTTAGTACATCGAGCCAAAAGTCGGCTATCAAAAAGGTTACACCCTAGCTGAGGACAAAAGGGGTTCCCACGCAAAAACTAACTTAGTCTAAACAGAGTTACAAAGAATAAACAATTGAAATATTGGCAGGAGTAAAGCTTCCGCCTTCAATGATCAACTGACATAATTAACATACAAAGACGTACGCAATGTTTGTAGCTCCGCACACTGGGCAACAGCAAATGATAATAACACACCCGGCACTGGATAAGCGTAACAGTAATAGTTAACGATGTACAAATTTACCTTAGCCCAGGCATGGTAGTCTGTTGGAAGTCCAAGCCTCGGTGATGCTTCAAAGGACGCCGGGGTTGGTGCTGCTCCCTGCAGTGTAGAACAGGGTAGACCCAAGGGCTGTGTGGAAGCCGTGGCTCACGGCCCAAGAAGGGGTTGGAATTATTTAAGATGAATACAGCCGCTCCCCCCGGGAACGAAAAGATATTCGGATTTCGGCGTGACGTAACTGGATTTGCAAACATCAGAAGTTTCCCACTCACTATGGGCACATTAAGTAGGCTTCATAGGGCGTCTTGTATTAAATGTGCAACAGGATGCAAAAGAACTGCGTTCCGACTCTGGGGTTGAGTTAAACAAACATTAAGACGCTGCCCAAAAAAAAAATACGTCCGCCGAACACACAACGTCCCGCGGGAGGGCTCGTTGCTAAGATGACCTGTTAACTTCGAAGGTTTTAGCAACACTCTAAATCAAAATTTAATTACGTGATGGTCACAAGGTTCGCAAAACTTGAACACGAAACTACACTGTGTTCACGGAAAGCTCCCCGGACCGCAAACACGCGGCCCGGGAGCGACAAAACTTGCACGTTAGTTGTGGTTCACAGCTCGATGCCAATTAATTCAGAAACGCGCGGGTAAAAACGATGGTCACCCCCGCGCAGAATGATCTCATTCCTTCAGAACAAAGAACCTGCCAGCCTTGCAAAAGAAACAAGGAACAAATAACACGAACAATTCTAGAACCTTCGACAGCCAAATCAGCGCTTTCAGCAAGCGAGGGGCGCAATTCAAGAAGCTAAGAAAAGGTATTATTTTACAATCTAATTTCCAGGAAAGAAACTTCACGTCGGCCTTGTGCAGGCGATCGGTTCCTGCATTAAAGAATGAATTCACAGATCCAATTCGGCAAATGCAACATAAACGGTGATATTTATAATAGTTTCGAGGAAAGAAATCTTACTATGGCCTTGCGCCAGCGTTAAAGAATTGGTTACTTAAGAAAACAAATACGAAGCGCAAGCATTTCAATGCCCGCCGGAATAAATTCGAATGTAACTAGTACAGGGCCGAATCCAGTGAAAATTCGGGCAGAATATTTTTAATTAATTTCGTTAATGACAACCTATAGTTGGATTGATAGCAAAAACGGCTGAACGAGGTCGAAAATGATCTAACAACCGCTCACCCCATAACACTGTTGTGACGCAAATAGTCTTCAGTACAGTAAGAGAGGTGAACATGCGGGTTTGTTTTTAAAGTTGTGGTAACTTTTATAATGGCTAGTAAGAAATATTGCACAGATGAAAAGTTGTACAAAATTTTAATGAACAGTGACAGCAACGCTGAACTTCTTGGTGGTCCAGAAGAAGAGGACGATGAATGGAAAAATATTTCCGACATTCTTTTGCTTAATTAGGATAAATTTTGCTAAAAATTATACATCAGACAGCGACAATGATGCCATTGCTCAACCTAACAAAAAAAGAAAAACGACTGTTGACAAGCCAAACTTCATATGCAAAAAGCCGACTTGGTCCCCCTATTACATGATTTTGATGATGGAAATTCAAGTTGTGAAATCGAAAATATTACAGAAAATTCTTCAGTCTGAAATATTTGAATCACTTATGAACCATAAAATTGTTCAAGAAATGGTGACTCAAATGAATATGTATTATGATTTGTTTGTAATGGAGAATACTGACAAGGCCGTCAAAAGTTACAAACCTGTGGATGTAGATGAAATGTAGGTATATGTTTCTCGCTATTTCTCTACTTATGCCTCTAGTGAAAAAGCAGAAAATTAAACACTTGGTTTAAGGATATCATAATTAAAACACTAATATTCGGCCAAGTCGTGTCACGAGACATATATTTTTTGCACTTTGCTGATAATTTCAATGTTGATAAAGAACATAAGCTATTCAAAATAAAGTATAGTTAACCACTACTGAACTAATTTCAAAAAATCATTGTGTCTATTCCAACATTTAGTTATAGGTGAATGCTTGCTGCTCTTCATGTAGTGATTATCATTTCGACAATTTATCCCATCCGAAAGGCATCGGTTTGGTCTAAAATGTTTTGTTATGGTGAATTGCGATACTGGTTATATACTAGATTTTGTAATTTATGCAGGTGGCAGCATCAAAATGACTGAAATCGACAAGACTAAGCAAATCTGGAAATATAGTAATGACATTGACCGAACCATATTGTAACTGTTCTGATACCGTTAAAGTTAATAAGCAACCTATGCCCTTGTTTGAAGAAACGAAACTAAAAGGTGTCACACAACTTTTTTAACTGAGAGGTTGCTGGCTCTGAAGTGAATAGATAAGAGAGATGTCCACAATAATACAACGGAGGTGGCAAAAATAAGTCAAAATGAAGAAGTCGTGAAGTCACGACCTCCATAATTGACTACAATACGAGTATGGGAGCAGTTGACAAGACGGATTCTTTTATGTACCACAAAGTCTATTACAAAAATGGCGAAGTGGTACAAGAATGGGGTCCCGGGTGGTGTAGCTTGAACAAGCGTTCGTGTTCGATCAGTAGAGTTAAGCAACGCTTTTTCTGGTCAGAACTTGGGGAGTTTCACGGCTGCTTCTCTCGGCGCCTTGTGGTACGGGTGCCACTGAAATAGTTGGTCCCGGATGTCATAATAACATTATGACAGTCGGTAGTGGGGTTCCCATAAATGCACAGCGACGCCTATAATTGGTCTAACGGCTGTTGGCTGAGTACGAAATAAATAAATAAAAATAAAATAAATAAAAAAAAAAGTCTTTTCACTTTTTGGACTTTAGCGTTTACAATTCCCATGTCACGTATAAAATGAAAACGAAAAAAAATATTCCACTGCTAGATTTTCAAAAACAGGTGGTGAGATCTCTCATAAAAGAACATAAAAAATACAGCTAAGAAATTCTACTACCAATAGACCAGACTATTGTTACTCTCCGCTAACACTCATAGAATGACATTTCCCATCAACTTACCTTTTTCGTCCAGAAAGCAACAAACAAATTGTGAAAAGACGTATCGTGTGTGCAAAACGCAAAAAGAAGCAACCACTTTTGCTTGCCAAAAATGTGATCTGCCATTGTGTGCGGAAGGACGTTTTGAGAGGTACCATAGAGTGTTCAAATTTTAGCAATATTTTTTGTCATAAAAATATAGATATATTTTTGTACACCTTTTTTTTTATAACGTTATTCCTATGTTATAATATAGTAATACTTTCTACCAACTATATGTAAATCTTATCATTTTCATAGTCATTCGAGTACATTTAAGTAGAATAGAGACACTATGTTTTTGATAGCTGTCAATCAAATTTTGATTCGCGGTGTAATTCGCGGTTTTATTCGCGGTTTTCGCGGTTTTATTCGCGGATTTCGCGGTTTTAATTTTAATTCGCGGATTGACCCAATTAATTTCGCGGTTTGATCTAATTAATTTCGCGGTTTGATCTAATTAATTTTCACATGTGCTACTGAATAAATTACGCATTAGCTTCCGATTAAGTTACGCGGCGGCCATCTTGGATTTCTGGCGGGAATATTTGAAATTTGAATTTTTTCTAAGTTCCATTATTTGAATTTTAAACTTCGCGGTGTGTCGACCATCTTTGTTTTCTGCGTGCGCACTTCGCACTGTAGTCGTTTTTAATTTTGAATTTTCGCGGAAATATTTTGAATTTCAAACTGGTAGATCGCTTTCTCTCTTCTGCCCCATTGGCTGTCTCTCTCGTGTATTGCAGAATGGCTGTTTATATTTAAAAAAATCTCAGCCCGACCGGGATTTGAACCCCTTACGTTCGTGTTGCACAAATTTAGCTACATCCATTAGTGCCACTACACCACGGAGCTGCTGCAGATTTAATGTGTTTATCGGAAAGCCGTTTCACTGCTGTTACGTCACGAGCCCCAACTTTTAAACAAATTATTTTTTCGAAAATTTAAATTTTAAGAACTGAAATGTGCAGCTTGATGTGATTAAAGGTATATGCATTTTTTAAAAATTGATTTCGCCCCCCGTGATTTCACTAGAATTAATTATTTTACTCTCTTATATAAATACGCGTATTCTGTCCGTTAAGAATGGTTTATCGCCTAGTATATAGCTGGAAATTTCCTATCGAGTTGTTGATCAATTAAATTAATCGTTTTAGTGTTTAAAAATTATTTATAAGACAGGCGAAAATTTTAAAGCTATACGGAAAAGAGGCAAGTTCTATCGTAAAATATACGGGCTACAAATTTGAGTTTAGCGGTTATTATCCATTTTCATATTTGAAATGCCAGAACATGACGAATTTTCGGTTGTATAAAGAGGTTTTCGCGCTAGTATTTGAATGGGTTAAATTACGCGATTTTTTCTAAGTTCCCTTTTTAAAACAGGTCGAGACATGTGTTTTGTGACTAACAGTGAGGTCGAGACATGTGTTTTGTGACTAACAGTGCTTTGTCCACCAGAGGCTGCATTGCAAAACACAGGCATGGACATGCTCCGGCTCGAGAGTGGGGTGTCGCTGACGTATTGTTTTAGTACATGTATAAAAGTGTCTGCGGTCTCTATAACGCATCGAATTGCTTCACTCTCAACCGTCGTGTCAACAGCACCAGTGTAACTAAGATGGATCCTCGAAGTGTTAATAAGTGCCAAGAAAAACCAGGCCCCTACACCAGGAGACCGGCAGCAGAAAAAACAAGTAAGAAAACGCATCTTTTAAATAAAAAACAACACGGTGCACCGCCACAACCACCAGCCATGGACGTGGAGGCCAAGGGGTATTCACCACGTATAGACGCCACCGAGGAGGACCTACGGGTGTTCAGTGAGGAGACGATGCCTTCCTATGACGTAACACCGATCGTAACGCCTGAGATCCGTCAAACCCGACGGGAAAAGAAACGGTTATTATGCGACCTCACTGTGCCTTTAAACAATAGCGCCAGCAAGGTTGTTCATTTGGGTCTGGATCCTTATAAACAATTTTCGCCTGTTGCAAGAATTCTGAAGACCGACATTGGAGCAGGTGTTTCATTCACAGCCGAGTCGTTCATGGTTTTTGTGGAAGCGCTACCGGACATATTTGTGATGGCCAAGCAGGGGACTTTCAGATATGAATTAACTGAGCACACAGTGGAGTACGTGAACAATGATACCTGCAGGATTATTACAAAGGACCCCGAGAACAAGTTTACTCTTTACGTAACGTATGAAACACTATCAAATTTATTGCCGATGTACAACTTGATGGTTGTGAAAATAAATGACTTGAAACGTGTAAAGTGCAATTTCCAAAATTTTGGTGAAGTGATCGTTGACAAAGTAATACATACAGAAAATTTGTGTCTTGATGATTCAATCATTTTTAATACTCTGCGCTGGACTTTCGCTAACGATATTTTATTGTGGGAACTTGTGTTCAAATTTAAAATGTATGTTATTATAGAATTGCAGAAGCTGATTGATGCAGATGAGCGCATGAAATCGTACATGTCCTAGTTTATATAAAATATTGTATGAAAATGTGAATAAAAATGTTTTAAACTGTATTTCTTTTTTAATTATGTGACGAGTGTTGGTTTATACATGAGGTAGGTTGGCCGAGTGGTTAAGGCGTCAGACTTAAGATCTGATCTCGAAAGAGGTCGTGGGTTCGATTCCCGCACTTACCATGCTTTTAATGTATTTATTATGAGCGTGTTGATTTTTAAGTTAGTTTATTCACGACGGCCCTACTGTAATAATCGCTCACTGTATAAAATGGAGCATCAGTTTTCACATCCGTTTTCTGCTATCATAGCAGGCCCCTCAGGGTCGGGCAAATCGTTTTTTGTAATAAATTTCTTAAAAAATATGAAAAAACTCTGCAGTGTAAATTTCCCTAAAGTTATCTGGTGTTATGGCGAGTGGCAAAAATTGTACGAAGATTTAAAATCTTTAGTCGAATTTCAACAAGGTCTGCCAGACATGACATCTTTTGAGGGGTCCGAACCCAAACTTTTAATAATCGACGATTTAATGAGGGAGACAAATAACTCGGTCGTTGACCTATTCACCAAGGGGAGCCATCACCACAATCTCAGTGTTTTTTTTATTACGCAAAACATTTTTCACCAAGGAAAAGGACAGCGGGATATTTCCCTAAATGCTCATTACATTATTCTTTTCAAAAATCCGCGAGATAGAGCTCAAATAAAGCACTTAACCAGGCAGATATGTCCAGAAAATCCTCGTTTTCTACAGGAGGCATATGAAAACGCCACATCTAAGCCACACGGGTATTTATTATTCGATTTAAAACAAAGCACCCCCGACATTGCAAGATACCGAACGTCTATTTTTAGAGAGGATGGGTCTTGCTATATTTATATGCCTAAAAAGGGGTATAAAAACAGCAACTCGAATCAATTTACAATCATTCACTAGTGATGTCTCGAGCGGTGATTAAGAATTCAGAGTTGCTGCGTGCTCTACATAAACTAGGTTCTAAAGAACGCATCGCATTATTAAAAACCGTTAACGATAAACAAATCCATTGTGTCTGCGAGTGTATATATAACACTCTAAAAGGAAAAATACCTTTGTCGACTAAGCAGAAGACTCAGATAGCCCAGCATAAAAAAGTACTTAGAAAATTAATTAAACCTGGAGAGTCCATCAAAAAGAAGCGAAAAATTTTAACTCAAAAAGGGGGTGCGTTCTTGCCGTTGATCTTAGCCCCATTAATTACGGGTGTATTGAGTTCTATTTTTAAATAAAATGGACCACGCAAAGAAGATGATGATTGTGCCGCCTGAAGTTATGCACCGCTTTAAGGCTACTGAGAATCCCGAGCAAAATATATTATCACAGCTTGATGACGAAATGCAGAAAGTTTTAAAATCTAAATTATCTGACCACGATAAATGGGTGCAGTACAATCAAGTCTTGCAACGTTATCTGCATTTTGCCGACCAAACAATACAATCAATCAAAATACCAATAGAATCAAACACCAGCAGCAGTATTTCAGACGGTGATATTTTGTCTACACTACCTAGCACTTTTAAGAAAAAAGGCGAAGCTTTCTTACGTTTTTTGAGGGCATCACAGGATGTGGACTGGGATAGCAAGGGGACAGTTACTATAAAAGGCGAAATTTTACCATCATCTAACATAACCGATCTAGTGCACGCCATTCTAAGGCCTCAAAAAATTGCAAGTCCATCGGGACATCTCAAGTTCGCTGATTACATTAAAGAAAAAAAATTCCCAAGTGTGCTGCGGGGGAACTCGAAACGCAAAATTTTAGCAGTTCAGACTGAAGACGTGAGGAGTTCTGAGGTGGAAAGTGAGAACTACGACACCGAAACAGAGTCTAAATCGAATCCGTTAACAAGGCCAGTAACAGCAACGCAAAAAGCAGGAAAAATAACGAAAACAACGCGGAGGTCGATACCAAAAATAAAGGGCATATCGGGCTGGGAGCGTCTTAAACTTTAACATAGCAGAAATGAATTTGGATGCTATCTATTATGATCCGGCCAACCCAGTAGGCTTCGCAGGCGCAAACTCATTAATTTCTTCCGTGAAAAATAATCGTCCCAGTGGTGAAGTAAAGGAATGGCTAAAGAAACAGGACGCCTATACTATTCACAAAACTGCAAGAAAAAAATTCCCTAGAAACAAGTACATTGTTAGCAACATTTTCGAATTATGGCAGGCTGATCTCTGCGACATGCGCAGTTTAGCCTCACACAACGACGGCTACAATTTTATTCTAACCGTAATTGATGTGTTTAGTAAAATGACATGGGCGAGGCCTCTTAAATCTAAAACGGCTACTTCAGTAATAAACGCATTTCGTGAAATATTTGCTGAAGCCGGTAACACGCCCATAAATTTACAAACCGATAAAGGCAAAGAATTTGTTGCTAGAGCCGTACAGAATTTTTTCAAACAACACGATATCACGTTTTATGTGACGCAAAACCCCGATGTTAAAGCAGCAGTCATTGAGCGTTTTAATAGAACATTAAAAACCAGAATGTGGCGCTATTTCACATACGCTAATTCATACAAATACATAGACGTATTACAAAATTTACTGACTTCGTATAACAACCGCTATCATTCAAGCATCAAGATGGCACCCTCCGCAGTAAATGATGGTAATATACTGGAAGTGTGGAACAATCTGTACAGAAAGGGGATGGGAGTCGACAGGAAGCCTAAATATAAAGTGAACCAACATGTAAGAATTAGTAGAACGAAGGACGCATTCGAGAAAGGATATGAAACTAATTGGAGCGGCGAAGTGTTTATAATTAAAAAAGTGATTCTTAGAAAACCACCTGTGTACGAAATAGTTGATTTAAGCAACGATACGATAGAGGGCGTCTTTTATGAAGAGGAATTACAGCCAGTGACTTTGGATGATAACGCTTTGTTTAAAGTCGAACAAGTGTTAAAAGAAAGAGGACACGGTCAGCGCAAAGAGTACTTTGTAAAGTGGCGAAATTATAACGACAAGTTCAACTCTTGGATTCCTGCAGCTAATCTTCAGCAACTATGAATACAGATGAAGAATTTTATCTAACATTACTTAGCAATAGTTCTATGAGCTATTTTCCAAATAACACCACAGCACAATTCATAACGCAGCTCCCTAAACGAATAAGGTTACCGGGGCAATGGGTTACAGGTATTGCGGAAGTGCAATATCCATGCTCCTTTTTGGCCGTGACATATACAGAAAATCTAGTCTATTATCGCACAGAAATACCTAAAGTGCAAGCCGGAGAAGAAACGTATACTGAGTTGAAAAAAGTATTGCAAAACGCTAATTCATATTTTAAAAGTGATAGAGAACAAATTTACTATGGTAGCGATGGATTCAGCCCGGCAATTATGAAAACATTGAACATATTACAGCCGAAATTAACAATCACAGGTTATTAGAAAAGTTGCTGAATTTTCAATATAATAGAGTAACAAAACGCGTGTCTCTTGAAATTAAAACGTCGTCATTGAAAATGCTAGAATTTTCACAACGTCTGGCCTTACAACTTGGTTATAAACCTGATATAAATATAGCTGAAGCACCTGTACCAAGCCACCCCGCAAATATCTGGGTTGGTTTACCATCACAAATGTTTATTTACTGCGATATTGTGGAACCACAGCTTGTAGGAGATGTCTTGGCTCCGCTTCTTCGTATTGTTAACGTGACCTCTGATAATTATAATTACGGTTGCCACAAAGACGCCATATTTTCGCCGACTCATTATATAAATGTCATGAAGAGGGAATTTGAGAATATCGAGATAAATATAAGGACCGAAACGTCGGGTGTGATGCCATTCGAGTTTGGAACGTTGAGTTTAAAACTACACTTTAAGAGGATACAGTAGCTGCTATGGATTGTCCTTACCAACAATACTACACCAATCAGGCAGGTCAAGGCGTTGGAGCTATCTACAGAGGAGCAGCCTACCAGAGAGGTCATGGTATCGGAAGCTTTTTAGGAGGAATATTTCGTAGTATCCTGCCTCTTTTTAAAACCGGTGCTAAAGTTGTTCTAAAGGAAGCTTTAAGGACAGGCGCTAACATTTTAGGAGATGTTAGTGAAAGTCGACCGCTAAAAGAAGCGTTCCATAACCGTGTACAGGAGGCTGGAAAGAATCTCAAACGTAAAGCCGACAGAAAAATAGATACTCTAATGGAAGGATCGGGATATAAAAGGCAACGCACTCTGAATTACAATCAGTCTACAAGAAAAAACGCTAAGCAGAAGCTGGTCAAACCCGCATACACCGATATCTTCACCAGCAAGTAGTTTTCACAATGGCGTTTTTGCATGCGCAGTCTTGTGAGTGTGTTAAATCAGAGTTAGATTTGTTCGCTCTGCCCGCAACTCAAACCAGTATCGAAAATGGACAATGGATTTTTTACAAACCGCTTTCCTCGCTTAATGACGATGCACCGATTGAATTTATTGTGCCTGGAAACGGTAACGATTATATCGATTTAAGTCAGACCATGTTATACATTACTGCTAAAATTGTTAAACAAGATGATACACCATTAACCGATAAAGAGGTTGTAGGCCCATTTAACATGCACACTATGGTACAACGACACAGCCAATAACATGGATGACATCACTACGCATAATGAAGGATTTGTAAAGCGGAAATTTTTTACTGCTGCAAGTAAGCAAGTCGAAATGATGGGACATGTGCATTCCGATTTATTCAATCAAGAAAAATTTCTTATAAACGGAGTTGAAATGAAAGTCAAATTTATCAGATCCCGAGATTCTTTCAATTTAATGGCAGCCGAAGGATCTACATTCAAAGTGAAAATTAGTGATGCCAGCTTACTAGTGAGAAAAATGAAAATAAACCCGTCTATTTTGTTGGCTCACACCAAAGCTTTGGCGACTGCGCCTGCTAAATACCCCATTACAAGATCCGATGTTAAAGTGTTAACTATTCCTGCTGGTGTGCAAAGAAAATCTTTAGATAATATTTTTCTGGGGCAATTACCAAAACGATGCATTGTAGGTTTTGTATCGAATAAAGCATTTAACGGCCATTATGCAGCAAACCCTTTCAATTTTAATAACTACAAAATCAATTATTTCTCCCTATACATCGATGGTCAACAAATTCCTTCAAAACCTCTACAGCCTGATTTCTCTAAGAATGGCATGTACGTTCAAGCATATCACACACTATTTTCCGGTAGCGGTATACATTTCCTCAATGAAGGCAACGCTATAAAACGTGAAGATTACCCTCATGGCTACTGTCTATTTGCTTTTGATTTAACCCCCGATCTGGCTGCAAATGCAACAACACACTGGAACCTTCTTAAAAATGAAGCTCTACGTTTAGAGGCGGGTTTTCAAGACGCGCTAGAAGAAACTATTAATTGTCTAGTTTATGCAGAGTTCGATAACGTCGTAGAAATTGACAAACACAGAAATGTGCTGGTGGATTTTAGTAGTTAAAAACCAACAACAGTTTTTTAAAATTTAGTCATGCTCAAACATTTCGTCAGTATGGACAGTGTCTTCGTAGATCTGCAAGGGTTCCGTGGTGATAAGAAACAGTTTATTCCGAAAGAAGTGGCTGTTATTTCAGCAGATGGCAACCAGTTAGCAATTTTCGTTTTAAAACCCCCTGCAAAATATGACACTCTGCCCTATTTCGTTAAAAAAGGCATAAGCTATCTGGAGCATAGACATCACGGTCTAACCTGGGATTCTGGTACTATACATTTTGATGAATTTGAAACAGAGCTAACAAGACTTCTCAAAAAATTTGAAAAAGTGTACGTTAAGGGCCAAGAAAAGAAGGAGGTTCTAAGTTTTCTGAATAAAATCGTCGTAAATTTGGAGGATCTCGAGTGCCCGTCTTTAAAAGTTCTGCGAAAAACTACTGCTGCCGTACGTTGCCTCAATCACAACATCCGTTCGCCTGTATGTGCATTGGAAAACATACTAATTTTATCCGACTGGTGGCGCAATGAATACACTGGAAGTTCAGAAAATATTGCAAACAATCCCGAGTCTGTTGAATGTGAAACGCTATGTTTTTGCTTCTGATCAACTCCCTACAAGAATTGCAAGACCTGTGGCAATCATCGTCAACACAGATCCAGCAAACCGCCCTGGAGAACATTGGAATGCTATGTATATAGACCAATATGGATATGGGGAGTACTTTGATTCATACGGCCGCCCTCCAAGCGGTTATCATTTAAAATTTTTACAACAAAATTCAATCAGCTGGTCTCATAATCCAAAAATTTTGCAAGATTTTAGCTCTAACGTTTGCGGCATATACTGTTTAATGTATTTATATTTTAAAATGAATGGTTCATCTATGATAAGTTTTGTAAATCTTTTCACTGATAATTTAGTTTCTAATGACACATATGTAAAAGCACTATATATCCAATACTTCACTTTAATAAACTTGTTTAATGTTATTTAGAAAATAAAAACACAAATAGTTTGTAATTAAACATATTTTTATTACACACAAAATATTTTAATAAATGTATTTTTACATCTATCCATCGTTTTATTGCATAAATTAAAAACAAGCTGGTTACAAATGGTTTATAATATTATGAAAAAAAGTTAATACATACTGGTAAAGCACAATCTCTAATTAAATACATGACAATAATACAGATGGAGAAATAATAATACTAACTATTCTATTACACTGTTACCAGAGAAATAGGGGCCAAAATTATATGGAAAAAACAGTTTTATAACTATTCTAAACTAAATTATAACCTTATATCTAATATAATGAAATACGCGCCCATTTAAGGCATTCTAAATCCGTAAGGTACTGTATCAAAGGTATCAGCAAGTCTCCGACGTTTATTATAACTAAATTGATACTTTTTTTGCTCTGGTTTTGATATTATCTCATAGTTTGACGTACGAGCTATTTTGCGATCATTAATAACATATAAAGCATTATTTTCAATTCCATTATTACATCTATTCCATACCATTTCCTTCATAGACTCAAAATTAATAACATTCGAATTCTTGAAATTTAACGTGATACCTTTAACTTTGCATATAACAATTTCTGTATCTTTCTCAGATGAATGCACTTTATAGGCATAATTTTTAGGCCCGCCGCTTACAAATTCTGTTATAAAACTCCCTACACCATATGCTTCAATTTCGTCAGTTAACTGCCCTAAAAACTCGCCCGTTTCAGGTATCCAATCGCCTGTTTTGGATATAAAAACTAAACTATCAGTATCAAAATAAAAAATACGCTCCCCTAATTTTTCTAAATATTTGTAAAGTTCAAGCCTTGCATGAGCTGTTGTGTAAGCGGCGATTGCTACATTAACTGTTGAGGACGGCTTTACAGCCTCTGTAGGTTTATTCCAATTAACTAAAATTACGTCATCGTCAATGGGTAAAATTGAATGGACTTCTACATCACTGTCTACCAACAATTTAAAAAATTCTTCAGGATTAGATATTATCGAGCATTGCATTAAATTTTCCCGCTGCCCAAACGTGCCCCAAAAGCTATTGAGCATTAATTTGGCAAGAAATCTTAACCCAGGATTTTTTTTTATATTTTCCTTGTTTAACTGTACTCCTTCGACCTCTAAATACTTAAGAATATATGCTTCCTTCTCTGCATCTGTAGTGCAATCCTTTGGCCAACCTGAGCATTCCTGTTTCAGTTTTATGAAATTGTTTACATACCCGCTAAAAAGTCCACCTCTTTTTAAATACTTATCATATTGTATCGATTGGTATTCCCAAATTTCAAAAATTTCTAAAATTTTGTAGTTTTTCTCTAACGCTTTTCTTAACTCAGGAGCCACAAACGTCCCTACAAAGCTACGCTGTTCGTCATTATGAGTGCATGTGTCCTGATTTAAAGTTTCAGCGCATGTTCGACACAAAATAAACATAAGCTTATTATGAATTTTATAGGGGGAGTACAGGGTGAAATAATGTAGTTGGCGGGAGGACTAAACATTTGACAAAACCCTCCAATACATCAATAGACAAACGCGAGCAGACTTCGTTACCAACGTGTATTTTCGGGTGACCTATGGGGTATCTACCATACTTATTGACACTAGGGTATAATGAACAAACATCATAATAATAAATTTTTTCACCTGGTTCACATTTATGGTGCAACTTGACAGCATTTGTCCGACCACCATAGAAACTGTCACGAGGGTTTAACGGGTCGTGTTTTAAACTAGGAAGATTTTCACAATAATTTTTAGCTTCCAAATTTGATTTTAAAAAATTTATAAATTGACATTCCCACATTTCAATTAACGTGTAACCACAATTGCGAATGCGGGTAGCCCTAGCTTCAGTGTTTTCGCGACGTAAAAACATAGCGTCAGACTTTTTACCAACAGTATCTGAATCGGTAGTTTGAAAAGGATAACAAGTTTCACATCCGTGCCAAAAGCACCCTAAAAACTCATACACAGTGTTATTTTCCCTACAATACCCATCTACTAATATTCCATTAGGTAATCGGAACTCTTTAGATTTACCACTGTGTTGGATGTTTATACCGCTACTATATTCGGCCCATGATAGCCATTTAATTGCGACACGCGATTGATTGTCTGACATCCTATATCCACCAGGTGGTATTATACCTATGGTGTTGTCTGTTAAAAAACGCCTCCTAAATACTAAATTACACGCACTAGCAATTGTTGTAGCCTCTTGAAAAGGGTCTACACCATTTTCGATCGTAAATAGCCTCCAAAATCTTAAGCACGCTTTAACTAAAATTTGCACATCCATTATACAATATTCTACAATTTCTTTCTCCATTTCAAAAATGTAACCGCTTTCAGCTAGTTTGTTATACCAATCAATAAATGCTACACGGTCAGAAGTACACATATTGTTTGGAGCATAAAATTCAATAGGTGGTAAAGCACCAACATACTTCTGATTTTCAACGGTATTGAATAGGTACGGAAAATATCCTTTACTTTCTGGAAAATCAAAAGCCCCGGGAAGTTTGGAGAGAGGTAGAGGGATAAAGTTCAGGGAATCTATAAATCTAGTTGATCCACATGTTATTGAAATTATTTTCCGGCCTGTAGTTATCAGTTTAGGATCCCAACTGTTTCTATTTTTAATTAGCTCGCGTAAAAGGAAACTGGCGTCATATCCCCCTGCATTATGTGCGATAGCTGTTACTTTAAATTTTTTGCTTAATTTCGAAACATATTTTAAAAATGAATTCACAGGATCCTCCCGAAAAACATGCAACCTTTCGCCACAATTTTGACAATTTTGTTTTAAATTCTCGTTATTTGAACAGGCTAAACAAACATGAGCCGCTACGCAAAGGTTCGGTTCGTGAACGTAATTACCTGGTTTACCTAAGATTTCAGTTTCCTGTCTACATTCAAAGTCGTAGAAAATAAATAAAAACTTTTGAGGTGTTTTTGTTTTTTTTTTAATATTCCGCGACATGTAACAAAAATGCCTCGTTGGTTGTGACTTTTTACATATCCGACAAAATGTGTGACCACATTTATGCTTTCCACCCTTTTCGTTTTTCCAGATAGTCTGTAGACAAATAGAGCAGCGATAAAGTTTGCTACACAGTCCTGATTTTTTATGGCTAGCAAAGCACTCTGCGCCCCTGAACTCCCTATTACAATCAGAACACGTCACGCTATCTAGCATAATATTACACGGTGGACTATCATGGCAACAAGAACATGTGTAAATGCACTTAGTGTGTCGAGCTTTATTATTAAATCTAATTTTACAAAGTTCACAGAAATAACCGGCTGTGAATGCACTAGTTAAACTTTTAATAACATTGTAGTGATTTTCTTCTAAAATTAAATTTAGTACTACTCTATCCCTAGTGCGAGGACCTTCAAAATACGTTGTTTTACCAATTCTCGAATTATACACTACTATTGTATAGTTTGATAAATATACTTGAAATTTTTGAATGTCCTCGTAATTACCACCATCAGTTAAATCGACACCGCTAAACCTACAGAGCCGTAGAGCTCTATGAAACAAAATAGGGGAGCCTAATGTTAATTCTTGCAACTTTTCATCTTTATCTCTAAAAGCAATCGCAATCACAAGAGCCGATGCAAGACACATGTTATCTTTAGTGGGCACTACTATTATGCCATGTTTTTTTAGTTTGCAAAAATCGTTAAAACTACCACCTATTAAACGACTTCGACCTCGGCCTACAGGCAAACTGACCTTATCAATGTTTACCGTCATCGCATCTTGAGCAAAGAACTGCGCGTTGCTTTGAATCACCTTTTCGACCACGTTTAGGATAACAGCAACTGATAGTTGATCGACTTTTCTAAAAGAGATCCCAAGGGGCTTTTCAGGGAAATTATGATTTTGCAACATAATGCCCACACGATCGGTAGACTGCGTATTTTGCAGAATATACTCCAGAAGTTCCTGGAATGCATCCTGTAAGAAATATTTTTAATAACTAGGACCAATGAAATTTTATTCTTATATTACCTCAAGCCAAATCATAGGGTTTTGATTTTCTTTTTCTAATGGTTTGAACTTAAATGTCACGCTGGCCGATGTAGTGTTAAACTTTTTAAGCTCCTTCTGATACTCGCGTAGTATGGTTAAATACTTCATCTCGTGAGTTCTTGGAGGTTGAGCCGAAGTTCGAGGTTCGCCGTGTGCATTCTGTAATGAAAATTTCAATTTAAACATTTTCATTAGAGTTTTGACTGAAAAACAACGATAATTAAACACTTGTTTGCAAAAAATACGTATTTGCTGTAAAATTATAAAAGAAATATATTACAAAACATTTCCCGTAAATTGACTGTGTATAGCGGTCCAATATGGGGTTTTTATTTTAACTTACATAAATCAGAATTCTCTAATGGCCACGAATAAAATTACGAATTAAACCGCGAATCCGCGAATCAAATTAAAAAGTGATGAGGGAAACTTACATGTACCAACATATCGCCCAATGTAGACGTCTTTGTGCTAGGTTGCGGCCGATCCACTTCCTGGTGATTCACTTCTTGCATACTTTTTACAGGTTCCAACATGTCGGATGATGTCAGCGGTCCAGGCTTATTCATCAGCTGGCTCTAAAATTATAAAAGAAATATATTACAAAACATTTCCCGTAAAATCACATGTGTATAGTGGCAGGCATGTATTTTATTTAGCATGCATAAAACCAGAATTTTCTAATGATTAATTTAAATATAAAAATGTCGGGGTGAACTTACATTTGCTGATGAATTACTCAGTAGAGCTTGGCGCGTATCTTTTGCATTCAAAACACGTTTAGTACCATCAGGTGACGTCGACGTAGATTGCCCCTCCTGCAAAATTGTAATTTATATTAACATTTTAAGGGACTGACCTATGTATTGCTTTAAATGAATAACCACAAATGAGTTTTAAACTAATGCTTTTTAGAGCTGTGGATACAAGAGCTAAGAAACCATCGCACATAATTTTCTAAATAGAAAATATATTTTTACTCACCGATAGTATTGCAAACGAACGCCTTGCTCGAATCCGTCCAACGCTTTGGCATAACTCGAAATAAGCAGACCAATACGCCGGTTCCAACACTATCCCCTCATTAGTTAGTTTATGTTGGATGATTTTAAAAGCTAGTAAAACAAATTCCTCATTTGTATATACCCCATTCTTGAAATAATCAAGAATTTGATTGGCAGATAACTCGGATGTGTTCATAGTTGAAAACGTAAAGCACAAAACAATCACTATAACCACTGCAAACGAAATAAGAGTGTTGCAATAGGGGGCAACTACTTTATACAAACACGAAGATATCACGAAATCGTACGAGCAATTATGAGCTCTGTGTTGCGCATAAAGGTAGTCGAGAATGACTAAAATAGAAAGTTTACCCTCGGGGCTATAACGTCTTTTGTATTCATGTCTGTCAATGCTGGTTCTTGAGTTTTCAACGAACAAAGCAATCCGTGTAAACATACAGGTTCTGGCAGGCGTTTTCTAAACGATGCAGTGAGAAGAGCCTCAGGCTAAACCGCTAACAATTAGTCCACAACAGACTATTCCAGGAAACGATCATTTGCTATAAATACAGTATAAATTTCATTGTAGCATCAAGATAAATACAGTATAAATTTCATTGTAGCGTTTTTAAATGATTTGATTTAAATATTCGATGTATGATTCTAATTTACATTGGGTGGCACAATGAAAATCTCAATAATCCATTCATGAACGGCTAAAATGTATAATATTATAATGAGATTTGAATAATGTGATGCAGCGGTTTCGCTATATAAAATAAGTAATTAATTTTGAGTATATTTTAAACTATTTCAGGACTATATTCGCAGAATCCGAAGTGCAAACTTTCACTGGCTGTTTGTAATACCGGACCTAACGATAAAAATAAAATCATTAATTCTGATGAAATCACGGGCGAAATCAATTTTTTAAAAATTGCATATATCCTTAATCACACCAAGCTACACATTTCAGTTCTTAAAATTTAAATTTTCGAAAAAATAAGTTGTTTAAAAGTTGGGGCTCGTGACGTAACAGCAGTGAAATGGCTTTCCGATATTCACATTAAATCTGAAGCAGCTCCGTGGTGTAGTGGCACTAATGGATGTAGCTAAATTTGTGCAACACGAACGTAAGGGGTTCAAATCCCGGTCGGGCTGAGATTTTTTTAAATATAAACAGCCATTCTGCAATACACGAGAGAGACAGCCAATGGGGCAGAAGAGAGAAAGCGATCTACCAGTTTGAAATTCAAAATATTTCCGCGAAAATTCAAAATTAAAAACGACTACAGTGCGAAGTGCGCACGCAGAAAACAAAGATGGTCGACACACCGCGAAGTTTAAAATTCAAATAATGGAACTTAGAAAAAATTCAAATTTCAAATATTCCCGCCAGAAATCCAAGATGGCCGCCGCGTAACTTAATCGGAAGCTAATGCGTAATTTATTCAGTAGCACATGTGAAAATTAATTAGATCAAACCGCGAAATTAATTAGATCAAACCGCGAAATTAATTGGGTCAATCCGCGAATTAAAATTAAAACCGCGAAATCCGCGAATAAAACCGCGAAAACCGCGAATAAAACCGCGAATTACACCGCGAATCAAAATTTGATTGACAGCTATCAAAAACATAGTGTCTCTATTCTAC
The DNA here is from genome assembly GCA_940337035.1 of Agriotes lineatus. Taxonomy (NCBI): domain Eukaryota; kingdom Metazoa; phylum Arthropoda; class Insecta; order Coleoptera; family Elateridae; genus Agriotes; species Agriotes lineatus. The sequence continues at coordinate 176,264 of CALNHX010000970.1, read as the reverse complement.
TCATTTATTTTAGTTTTCATAGTTTTGGGAACATTTTCTTTATTTTTTTATAAGTATTTTTCTGATATTTGTTTTCATATTTAATAAAATCTAAAACCTTTTTCTCAAGTAGACTCTCCTAAGTACAAATGCATCGTACTTATGCTTTTTATATCGGTTACAATCTAGCTGTAACGGGATAAATATGTTATGGGGTAGATTTTTCCCACGAGCGCGTTTTTACGTAATAGTAGTTTAGTTGGTTTGGTGAAGTTAGATGTAACTTTAATAGGTGTGAAAAGTGAATAATTAGAAATAATAATGAAATAACGGCCTTTTACTTTGAAATGGGCATTTAAACGACCTCTGGCAGAAGCCGATTTGGAAAAGATTGTAGATGAAATGTCACACATTGAAGATCATGCACCATCAAGTGATGATTCAGAAATAGATGAAAACATGTGAATTTTAAGAAATAAAAAGGCGTTTTAATATACATAATATTATTATTTTTTCTCTAAATGACCTATTAATAGGTTTTACTACTACATAGTGCAATATTAATTTCCTTACACTGCAATTTCAGTACATGGTAAATTTTACCTCACGCGCGTCTATATGCCACAAATTAGGACGTGCGTCCTAACAGGTTAATGCAGTTTCTTTCACTGCATACCAGAAAAGAACTAAAGAAAATGGTTTTTTGTAATACATAGATTAGCGTTAGGACGGGAGATGACCAGAGTGGCAGGCAATTCTCACTGCTGTTCAGCTGGCACTGACTGTTACAATTTCTGCCGCCTTGAAAAGCTTAAAAAATAAATGGTATCTGTAAATCGATATCAATTTTATTGCTCCAGTCTATATCTTACCTGTAATCGTTCACCCTTCTCAGAGCTGTAACTCCCTTAAGATGCATTTCCGGACCTATGTTCATAGGAACTTTCTGTCTTATTTTAATGAATACTGTTACCCCTTAAAGTTTGTTACCCCGTTACATCTTGGGGATGATTTTCTCATATGCAGCTCTGTGTTATCTTAAAAAATAAATGTATCTTTGAGTCGATTTCAATGTTATTGCTCTAGTCTATACGTTACCGGCAAAGCCTGAATCTTCAGTCAACCTAGGATTGTCTAATTAATCCCTGGATTAACTGGTTATGTTATGTTATGGTTAAAGCCTAAAGCACTTCACACACATTGCCTAAGCAATTCTAGGTTAGTCGAAGTTTCGAGCTTTGCCAGCAAGTTGCTGGCAGCAACATATACATTACAGAAGTTTTCAAGGATTTGATCGAGTAATTTATGTAAATATATAATTAATAATGATATAAATGAATGCAATTTATGCCTGCAAAAAGACAGATCTCAGAAGTGCATGCTGTACAGCATGGGACATGCAAAGGAGACATTAAGCCTTAGGTAACTTTTCCATTAGCTTTTCTTTATGCTGAGAATACCTACCGTTAGGTGAATTATATACAGGGTGTTGCAAAAATGGCGGATTAACTAAATGTTCTGTTATTAGGAGGCACTTCCGTAATAGAAAAATAATAATTTAATTTTTTTTTAATTATATTTTTGAAGATATAGCGAGGTTTTATTAACCCCAAAACTAGAAAAACTGACAACATTGTTTAATTACAAATAGATAAGGTTACATTGTTGCCGTGAATCAACACTTAGTAAATAACTTTTATACAACTTATTTGGAGCACTGTTGTCAAATGAGTTTTTTTATACCGGGTGACCATAAATGATTGTGATTTTTTTTTAGGTTGACACTGTTAATGTTGGTTACCCTGCTGTCAATTTAAGTCTATGTCAAATTCGACGTTAGCAGGTTAGGTTTTGTGTCAGTTTGTGTCAAAACGGAAGGAAAACCTAACCTGCTAACCTCGAATTTGACATAGACTTAAAATTGACAGCAGGGTAACCAACAATAACAGTGTCAACCTAATAAAAAAAATCACAACCATTTATGGTCACCCGGTATTTTTAAGTAATTAAGTGCTTCTCAATTTTAAAAGTAACAACACTAATTCTCTTTCAGTTCTATAACTATATCAAGTCTAAAAACAAATTATACACTATGCACAAATTTACACCATTCTTTTTTATTTCTTGCCATGATCTTTGCTTCTTGCCAAGTTTTACCCTTTGCTGTTAGTATTTTTTCCAGTACTTTGTCCCATATCTCTTGCGGTTGCCCTCTGTTTCTTTTACCTGATGTCTTGGATTCCCATACTTGTTTCGCTGCTCAGTCATTTTCCATATCTTATTAAAGTTAATTATTTTTTTTCTACTCTGGAAGTGCTCCTTAATAGCGTAACATGGAGATAATCCGCCATTTTTGCAATACCCTATAAATTCAAAAATGTAAACAAATATAATTTGAAAATCTTACAAAATCAAGTCTTATTATAGAAATAATTAAGTTGAAACACAGGATTTAAATTAAATACTTTAAAGGTTGGTAGTATATTATGCTCATTAAAGAAATATATTAGTACATATAAAAATTATTGCTATAATAAGAAAGTAAACAGCCACACCCTATGGGACTGCCAATCCCTTCATATTAAGTTTTTATTGGCAGATCTTGCAATATCTTTGAATTTAAGAATCGTCTCGAAAAGTTATAAGTGGTGATGTCTAAAATTATTCCTTAGTTGAATCGGTAACATCCTGTTTCAGTTCTGCTTGTGGAATAGTGACAAAGAGTTATTTCTTTTTGAAAGAACTCTGTTTGGCAACATCTGGTAACTACTCATAATAGCTGCTACAGCTTATTGTTATCTTAACATGTATTTGCCAATCGTTATTCAACCTGTTATTCATTTTTATTTATTATTTAATATTAACATTTTGGAATCAAAGTTTTATCTTATAAAGCTATTCCAGTTATTATTATTATTTTATTCAGATAATAGTTGTATATATTATAATTTAAAAGTTAAGCTTACAGACACAACAGCTCATTTTCTTATAAATTTGTACATATAATAGCATTTTGCTTTAAGAAAACTCAGTATAGTTATTTCATATTTTAGAACTCGTATCACTAAACAACTGTGGTGGTTGGTGGGCGATGACTGATGGTGAAGGAACAAAACCAACCAGCACCGGTGTTTCAGTAAAGAATGTTTTATTTGAAAAACTAATGCTGAGAAAAGAACTGTTTCACCAAGAACAACACACATTTAATTCAAAATATACCCTGAATCAAGTCTTTTAAAGTTGATGCGAAAAATACATATTAATTATGGTTTATTTACAGAGAATTCAATGCCCACATTCCCAAAGAAAATGTTTTTAATAAAGTGCCACATGAGAACAGAACGCTTGGAGTTAGATATGGACAGGCAGACGATTTTTTCCAGGCAGATGATGTTACACAGAGTTTATTAATAAACTTACCAATCGAATCTCTTGTATCCGTAATGTTTAAGCCAGTTAACAAGGGAAGTGATACAATTAACAATACAGATGATATTTCTGTTGTTTTCGAAATGGTATATACTGATACTTACGGAAAGATTATTTCTCAGACAATATATTTGGAATCGCTATCTGCATTTTTAGCATCTCATGAGGTAAATATATGTATTTTTGCTTGAATATAGTCTTAATCACATATTTTGTACTTTTTAGGTAACTTTCCGCAAAGGTAGAATATTGATCCGCCCTGTTCGTAAAGCCTCTACTAGTCAATCCTCTGCTAGTAAAACCACTACTAGTGAAGCCTCGACTAGTCAAACCTCTGCTAGTGAAGACACTACTAGTGAAGCCTCTGCTAGTGAAGCTTTTACTAATCAAGAGGCAGCTTCTGAATTTAAGAACCCATCAAATAAATACAAAAGTGAAGCTGCTACTAGAAAAGCCTCTACCAATGAAGCGTCGACTAATCAAGAAGCAGCTTCTTTATCTAAGATCCCATCAAAGAAATATAAAAGTGAAGCTTCTACTAGTGAAGCCTCTGCTAGTAAAACCTCTGCTAATCAAGAGGCAACTTCTGTATCTAAGACTCCATCAAAAAAATACAAATCTAATATCCCATCGAAGAAATACAAAATTCGACCTCTGAGACGTGGCAGAAATAAATTTACTCAGACTGGGGCTCAGGTAATTTTTAAATATTTTAAAAAATTAAACCATGTGTCTTATAATTTGAATATTTCTTATGAAACGCATACTTTTTACTTAAATATGTAACCCAATTAATAATATACAGGGTGTTTCATAACGTACAGAGGAGACTGAAAAGGTAACTAGAGGGGACCAAAATAAAGTTAATTTTCTTAATCAACTTTGCCAAAACCTAATAACAGCAGTTTAAAGTTCTTGTAAATTAATGGCCACTTATTGGATGCTGCTGGTATTAATGAGGAAACATTTTAAAAAATATCACTGCATTCTCGTTTTTGTCAAAACATATTTCTTACAACACCTGATAATTTGCTGTTAAGGTAGTTTTAATTTTAAATTATACAGAAAACACATGATAAAAATAAGATACCTTTTTAAATATAATTAATAATTTATTATTAAATAAGCTTCAAACAATTCACCATAACAGAAACATTCACATTAGGTGTTCGAAATGTTGACCCTGCATTTCAACGCACACTTGCGCTTGACGAATCGAATTCTTCGATACTCTTGAAAATTGTTGGTGTAACTGTTCTGTTGCAGCGGTGATGCGACGGTGCATTTTGTTGATTGTATCAACTTTGGTGGCATATACTAATTTTACTATTTCATAAAACCTCTTAAGAAAAAATCCACTGGGTTGAGATCTGGACTGCGTGGGGGCCATGAAATTAATTCACCTCGATCGATCCATCTTTGCGGAAAGATGGTGTTTAGGTAATATCGTACAGCATGACTATAATGTAAAGCGCAGCCGTCATGCACATCCAAAGGAACGTCTTCAACCAGCTTTGACAGAACTTCTGGTAGAAACTGCAAATAAGAATAGGCCATTAAGGCATACTGGTAATTCATAAGTCCCTATTAAGATGTTGTTCAAAATACCAGCCCACAGATTCAAACTAAAACGCTGCTGAAAGCTACTTTGGCGAATCACGTGTGGATTTTGACCAGCCCATATGTGACAATTGTGGAAGTTGAGAACACCATCACTAGTAAAACAGCATCCATTCGTCACCAGTATGTACGTGTATTGGAAATTGTGCTTTTCTATTAGTGCGATTTAACAGCCATTCACAAAACTGCTGTCGCAGCGGATAATCCGTAGGAGTTAGTCCTTGCACCTTTTGCAGATGATAGGGGTACAAACCATTGCTGCTCAATGTGCGCTAAACAAAGGATGAAGAAACTTCAACTTGGTGGGAAATCTGGCGTGTACTTGTAGTTGGAGCAGCATCAACCATTTCTAAAAGTTATTCACCCCATATTAATTTGGTCTGCCGCCACCATGACCTTTCTTAGGTTGTAAATTTCTCTCTTCCGCGTTAGACTACTCGAAGAAAAGTATTTTCGGAAGACGTTTGACGATCTAAAAATCTTTTCAAATACATAACGTTTTGCACGTGCAGCATTTTCTTCAGCAGCTCCATACATAATAATCATATATACACATTTTTTGTTACTGTACATTTAAGTCGAATTAAACACTTCATAGCTGATGTATCTTAATTTTGACGTTTAAATAAATTAACACCCAAACAAATTTCTACTGCTACTGCTACTTATTTTTTAGTTATTATTAAATAGTCAGCGGTTTTCCATCAGTGGATCAGATTTTTTAAGTCAACATTGTTTCGTTAACTCTCAAATATCCACTGCTTGAACTTAAAAAGTAAATTACTACCTCATTTTGTAAAGAATGTTTGTTAATTTATTTAACTTTAACTTGCTATAACTTTCTTGGTATTGAGTTTTGGTCAGAAGTTTATTAAGAAAATAACTTTACTTTTGTCTCCTCTAGCTACTCTTTCAGTCTTCTTCGTATATTATGAAACACCCTGTATATGTCATATAAAGAGCAAATGTCATTTGCCTAGGCTTGTGCTAAGTGCTTAGTGTATAGGATACAATACCAACTGGACACAAAGTTTACCATCGACACTACGGCGACCGTGTACACAAGGCGGACCGTTAAACTGAAAAAAACAAAGGCTGCAACTAAGCTAAACCCTCTAGAACGAGACACAGCCGAATTTTGTTATATGACTTAAATTCAGGCAAATGACCATTTGTGTAAATTTGCTTTATGCCTACGACATATACATATATATACAGTGTGTCCCCGGACTGACTTTGCAATAGGTGTAATGAATAAAAAATATGAGTACGGCTTTCGTCTTGTACAGTTTAGGTTTGCATGGTATAAAATGGGTTTTTACCAAATTACAGTTCAAATGGGATCCAGTTGGCAGTTAGCTTAAGAAGAATAGGTACCTAAAGTAATCTTTATGCAAAATTTTTATTAAAAGAAAATGTTTTAAATTACATTATACAATTAATGACATTTACATGAAAAAATGTTGCTCTTCAACTTAAAAATTAAAGAATAGCAAGTTACCAAGGCTTTAGAAGAGTGGAATTATGTCCTAACGTGGGTGGGGCACTATTTGAATCATTGTTTAGTTCTTATATATACAGGGTGTTATGGAAATGAGTGCAAATATTTTAACCCGTAATAGAACTCGCTAAACTGAACAACTCCTCCATTTATCATTTTTTCGAAAACGCAACCAAAACTGAGTTAAAATTCAAAACAGTTTTACTCTAAAAATGCATACCCGCCTATGGAATAATATTTTAATTTAAACACACACTGATAAAACCTATAGTTCACATCTGGTCACCAACGTTCCTTATCAATTGAGGTAGGTAAGTTATTGACTGCATGTTTTTTGTGCAAGAACTTTGCAGTTTTAAATTTAGGGAAATAAATTATTGAAAAAATATGCCATTAAATTAAAAACGATACATAGAAAAGTTGTTCATTTTGGTGAGCTCTATCACTGGTTAAAATATTTGCACTCATTTCCATAACACCTTTTATATATATATGTAACAAAACTTTGTACATAGCTATAATTTTTAATTTAGAATATGTTTTTTATTAAAATTTTTACGTAAAGTTATGGAAAAGACCACTTTACCTACTTTAATTTATATTCTTCTGAAGCTAACTCCAACTGGACCCCATATGAACTGTAATTTGGTAAAAATCTATTTTATACCAAACAGGTCTAGACTGCAAAGATGAAGGCCATACTAAAAAAATGTTGATTCATTACACGTATCATAAAGTGAATCCGGGGCACACTGTATATACAGGGTGTATCTAAAAGGTAGGTTATGGCTTTGTATACTTGTAGTACGTATAAAAATGAGACAAAAAGTATCCAGGAACGTATGTCCTTAACCAAACAGTTACTGAGATACAGAGTGTTGAAATTTAATTTTTCTTTAAACTGCGCTTGCCATAAGAAAACTGATTTTCATAACTAAAAAGTAACAACCAAAAATCAAAGTTATAAAAATTTACATTTTTGATTTGGAATGTTCATTGAAATGCAAATAATAGTCAAAGGTGCCTAGTCTTGAATACCATTAGGGTTGCCACGAAGCTTCGGCCGCTAAAACAGCAATTTCCCGATTTTTGCCGAAGCTTTGGCTTAGGTAAAAAAAATCACATGCTTCGGCCGAAGCAGAGCAAAATAGCCAAAGCAACTTCGGAAAATTGAAAGGTAGGTTCGGCTAAGATAGACTGACGCTAAACAAAATATCGGCTATACAGATTTAATGATCAAATAACTTAAAATTAGCAAATACTTTGGTTAATTGCAGTTGTAAGTAAATACACTATATTATTCGTGAGAGGATTTTAATATCTCATTATAAGAATGAAAAAGTTGCTATAAACCTGTGTCATTAAGAATTAAATGAGCTGTAACTCCTAAGGGATTCGTTTTCTGACACGTGTTTATTGGAACTTCTTCATTCTTATAATGAGTTTAACCTAATCTCTGATTTTGGCCAACTATTTCAAGACCACCCTGTATAAAACAAGTAACTAAAAAATTTATTTACAACTGAAAATTGTTCTCCAGCAAACGTAAGTTACAATTTAGGAGTCAAATCTCAAGACTGAATCTCTTTGCCCAGCTCTACAGAGACACTGTACACAGACAGAACTAAAAAAAATTACGTTAACAAATCTTTTGTTTGATGAAGTGCCGCTCGTGTATGCAAGGGAGTAGATGGTTCCGTCTTGTTGAGACGAGTCGAAGGACACCTAACATGTATTTGCTAAAAGCTTAAGCCAAAGCTTCGACCAGAGCTTTGGTTTCTAAATTATTGGCCCTGTCTGCTTCGGATTCGGCCGAAAATTAATGTAGAGCTAAAAAAATTAAATTTTAATACCTTGTATCTCGGTAACCGTTTGGTTAAGGACATATGTTCATATAGGCTTTTTGCCTTATTTTTATACGTACTATATACACACAAAACCATTACCTACCTTGTAGATACACCTTGTATATGTTACAGTAAACTTGTATAAATTAACTTTGATTTTTGATTGTTACTTTTTAGTTATAAAAATCAGTTATCTTATGGCAAGCGCAGTTTACAGAAAAATTAAATTTCAACACCCTGTATCTCGGTAACTGTTTGGTTAAGGACATATGTTCCTAGATACTTTTTGTCTCATTTTTATACGTACTACACGTATACAAAGCCATAATCTAGCTTTTAGATACACCCTGTATATACAGTGTGCCCCGGATTGACTTTATGATACGTGTAATAAATCAAAATTTTTGTAGTATGGCCTTCATCTTTGCAGTCTAGGCCTGCCTGGTATAAAATAGATTTTTACCAAATTACAGTTCATATGGGGTCCAGTTGGTAAAGTTAGATTTAGATGAATATAAATTAAAATAGGTAAAATTGTCTTTTTCTTAACTTTACGTAAAAATGTTAATAAATAACATATTCTAAATTAAAAATTATAGCGATGTACAAAGTTTTGTTACATATATATATATATATATATATATATATATATATATATATATATATATATATATATATATAAAGATAGTCCCTCTCACAGCTTGTGTGGTTACATACACAGTAAAATGTTATTTCTTGACTGGGATAGGGGTTGGAAAAACTCCAATCTCAGTGCTACGCACATATATATATATATATATATATATATATATACAAAAACAACTTACATACTCAGGGAAGTAAATAAAATACCTTAACAAGGACAAATATTACATAGAAATATATATAAATGGTAATTTTACAGTTTACAGCTAAAGCAGCCTTCCGTAGCCAAACTCCATCTGTTTCTATCTTGCGCATCTTTCTCTTTTAGTCCCTGGTTCTGCACTGCTTTTCTCATTCCTTCATTCCAGGACCGTCTTGGTCTATCCCGCTTTCGTCTTTCGGGTGGTGTCAATCTATAAACCCTTTGAGGTCATCTGTTTTCATCCATGCGAAGGAGGTCACCGACTCATTTTAATCCTCTCATCTCTAACCTATCTATTACCGTCTGTTCTGCATGCATTATCCTTCTATTTTTTTATTAGGAATGTGTTCTCTCCGTGATATACCGGCACTGCGCTTTAGATAGTTCATTCTATTGTATTTAGTTTCTTCTGATTATCTGCTTTGAGTGTCCAGATTTCCGTCCCGTAGCATAGCACAGACTCCACCAAAGACTTCCTTATATGTTTCTTTGTTTTATTCGATATGTGCTTATCCCACCAGACAGATTTAAGACATCCGACAATCTTTTTGCTTTGCTCAATTCTGTTTGTAATTTACACTGAACCCATTCCTTCGTTAGTAATTTTAGTGCCAAGATATTTAAATTGGTCGACTTGCTGTATGGTTGTGTTATCATCAATTAGAAAGGGGAACCTAGCTATGGAATTAACTACTAGGTATTCAGTTTCAGTAGTGTTCATCTTTAAACCCCATTTCTTATATGCTCGGAATAGTCTTTGAAGCACAAACTCCAAGTCATACGTATCCTGAGCGATGACTACTTGTCATCAACAAAGTTCACACTAAACAAACATCAGCCAGCAATAGGTATACCCATTCCTCCTACTTCGAATTTCCAGTCTTCTAATGCATATTCAAGGTATATATTAAATACGCGAGGTGACAAACTACAACCTTGTCTTAAACCTTTAGCTGGATAAATCGGATGTGATAGAGCACCTTTTTGTTTAATGAAAGTTGCATTTTTTTCATAAAAGACTTTAATAATTCTTACCAATTGCGGGTTTACTTTTAATTTTTCTAAAGCCTTCTACAATTTACCATTACATAGAAATATATACACATATAAAAGATAGAATTATGGAATGACATAGGTAATAGACCACTAAATGAAACCAAGAATAATATCGTCTACTGTCATTATATATAGGCGCACACCAACATTGCAAATTGATCGGGTTTCTCTTACGTCACTTGCAAGATACAAAGTTTGTGCACTGTATCCATCAACGTTTGGCCGTTTACTGTTACGACAGCTGCTGCTCTGGGAACACCGTCATTTGTAGGAAGAACCTCGATTACCCGTTCTAAAAACCCATTGCAAAGGAGGCAATTGTTGGTCCTGTATTAGAACGATAGAGCCGATACGTAGCAACTCGGGCCATCGTCGAAACCATTTTACCCTTGCTTGTAGTACAGGTACAGGATTCAATGGATTAAGGTCTGTTGGATCAGTGGATAAAATTGACAAAGGACGTGGATTTAATGTTGACTCTATCTGAACTGTAATGTAAAAAGGTAGTACCTAAAACTTTTCTAAGATGCAACTTAATAAATGTCAATAACAAATGCCGCCTTGGTGGATTGCACGAGGAACTAGAAATTTCCATTTTATACTTTCTGTTGTGAGAAAGTTTGAGATTTTAATACATGCATTGTTGTATGTAGTGGATCTGAGCTTTCCGTTAAGCAAGAATCACACGATTTGAACAAATTCTCGATATCATCATTTAGCGAAGGCCACCACACCCAGGATCTGGCAATTTCTTTCTCTGAGAGCCTCCGGTATAACAACTCGGTACCACCACATGATACAACCCTGATCGATGTGTAATTCGCTACGTCGAGTATAATAAGGTTTCAACTGATTTATTTCAACCGTTTTCTGCCATTTCTGCGACTATGCAATGTAATTCTCGCACGGCGCGTAGCGAAACTCCGGAGAGTCGCCGGCGAGTCGCTGGCCAACGACTATGCATACGGGTGTAAGTTTTTCTAAAACTAATTTTAGAGTTTGCAAATGATTATTTTCCGAAATTCCGGTCACCATTACATCAACTAAAAACACAAATACTCCTGGTATTTTTGCTAATAATTGTTCCATATATATTTGAAAACTCCAGGGAACCTCATATAGAAGCCCATTTAGTCGAAATAAGCCCTTATATGTCGACATGGTTAAGCATTCTTTAGATTTTTCATCTAGAGGCACTTTTAAATATGCTAATTTCAAATCAATTTTACTGAAATTTTTAGCTCCACCTAAATTATCAATTAAATCCTCTATCCTCGGTACGGGATATTTATCTATCTTTAAAAAGGATTTGACGGTAATTTTATAATCTCCACAAATACGTATTTAGGAATCTGATTTTAACACAGCTACAATTAGATTCCCCCGTGCGCTTATCGCACCTGGTGTCAAAACACCTCTCTCGACCAAATTATCGAGTTGTTTTTCAACCTTAGCTCCTAACGCGAATGGAAGAGGCCTTGCTTTGATAAATACCGGAGTTACTGAATCACGAAAATGTAATGTCGCTGGATTCTTATTAAAAGTTTCAATTTCGTTAGAAGATTTGTTATGGTAATACACCAAGGACGAATCTAATTGATTTTTCGTATCATCCAATAAAAAGTTAAAGTACTAATTTGGATACACAACTTGTCGTCCAACGTCTACCGTAATGGTTACACATTGTGAACTAGTTTTGCAGTCTAATTGCTTTTCGCACAATTTCACCGAATTGTCTATTTCATTGGCAAACCGAAGTTTGAACACTCATGGTTACTTCATAGCAGTCTTCGACATACTTTTTTCTCGGGGTGGTTTAATCAGAAACAATTGTCTTACAATATTTTTTCAAAAACTCCTTAAAAGTTGTATTAGTCAATTTACTTAAGGTTATATTTTCGCTTTAATTGCCGGCAATGTATTCCTGCATGGGTATTTGGCGTATTTCAGAAGGTTTCGCATTTTTATAATTCCTCTTGTGTAGCGGGGTACCGCAATGCTGGCCTATGAAATGTTTTCTCCAGCATGATATATGCATTTAAACAAATATAACTTCATTATGTTATTACTTATTTGGATAACAGTAACTATGGCAATATAATTACCAATTTGACATTTCACTAAAATTAAAGTATTGCCAGGAAACTGAATTAAGTTTAAATCATTTAAAATCTTTTTTCACAAGGTTTGCAAAACACGGTATCACTCTCTAACGTGAGTTCTAGGTATACCACCCAGATATCAATCAAAAATTTAAAAAAAAATCGATTTTTGGCACAATTGTATCAAGAACGCCTGGCAGTAGTTAAAAACACTTTTTCGGAAACTATTTTAAAAGTAATTACTTTTAATACCATATTACAGTATCAAACCCTTTTAACGACACTCACGAGTGAGTGAGTGCCAAATACTTAAACATGCCCGGAAAACGTCGACACTTACCCTGGAAATCGCATAAAATAGGCTAAAGGCCACGGCTCAAATACGCTCAGAGACGGTACACCACAGGGCAAGCGTGACGGTATGTATAGGATGTTACAAAATAAATGGGCGCCACAAGATTCAATAGGAGATAACCCACGCTTAACCGAACCTTGAAAGCCAAACGGGGTAGAAATACTCAAGTACTAACTCTGGGAAACAACAGTGTAGCGACAGCGAGTTGACCTACCTGCAACACTCATGAACCGCTCTCCAGGGCTCACCTTACATCGATCTTGACATAGCGACGTAATCAACCTGTACATAAGCATGCACACATACCAGGGATAATCATAAATCAAATGTAGTAAAAAAATTTATTTCGCCAAAACTCTGGCCGACAGTTACAATAGGGCCGAGATGGTCTGCGTACACAATAATACACTCACAGTGGTGTAAAGAGCTTACCCTAAAAAGAGTAAATATAGGCCCAGCTGGGAGCGCCTTATCTAACATCAGCTCAATTGCTTATGAACAGGTAAATTCAGCAATAAGCACCCAATGTGTTGGTTAAACGCTGTTAGCAAATATATTTAATTAAGTACGCAAAAGTGAAATGCAACAATAAACGCACAATGCTTTGGTCAAATGCTGTTAGCAAATATATTTAATTAAGTGCACAAAAGTGAAATGCAACAATGAACACACCGTGGCTTGGTTAAATGTTATTAGCAAATATCTTTAATTAGTTACACAAGAGTGAAATGTAACAATAGACGCGCAATGCTTTGGTTAAATGCTGTTAGCAAATATATTTAATTAAGTGCACAAAAGTGAAATGCAACAATAAACGCACAATGCTTTGGTTAAATGGTATTAGCAAATTTCTTTAATTAGTTACACAAGGGTGAAATGCAACAATAAACGCACAATGCTTTGGTTAAATGCTGTTAGCAAATATATTTAATTAGTTACACAAGAGTGAAATGCAACAATGAACTCACAGCGCTTCGATTAAATGTTATTAGCGAACCTGTATAATTAGTTACACAAACTGAAATGCGAATATGAACGCACAGTGCTTCGATTAAATGTTATTAGCGAACCTGTCTAATTAGCTACACAAACTGAACACAAAATACCTTGTTTTTGACCGGCTCAGCCTCGATACTGGAATGTTGAATGCAGCAAGCGGGTGACGACTCTCGCTACAGCTGTCATTTGACTTGGGGTTGGGTGAAAGTTGAAATTATCCTATTATCTTATATTCCTATTAACTTAAAGTTTTATTTGGATGGCTATGGTTGCAGTTGTCCTAATTATTTTTAAATGGCCTGCATCAAAAGCATTCAGATCCATTTCGTGGATCTGTTAACTGGCCACCTCGTTCGTCCGATTTGATGCCATTAGATTATTTTCATTGGGGATATGTAAAGTCGCATGTCTACGCCAATAAACCGGAAACAATTGAGGACTTGGAAGCCAACATTCGACGCGTTATTTCCGAAATACAGCCTGATTTATTGCGAAGAGTGTGTGAAAATTGGACCTCCAGATTACGTCATGTACGCGCCAGCCGCGGCGGTCACATACCCGAAATCATATTCAAACAGTAATGCCATAAAGTTATCTTTCAAATAAAGCCAATTTCATGGATATTAAAAACATTTTTCTGTGTTTTATTTCAATTTAAAGTTCTCCGCCTCTAAAAAAAACACCCTTTAGTTTTGACCCGATCTAATGTTATGTTCATAGAAAGTAAAGAGTTTACTTTTTAGATTTAATGTTGAAACCACCTGGTGTAGGCTACCAAGGCTTTAAAGGGCTACGTTGCAGGCTTTCAATGCATCAAAGATGTACTACCGATCGTACTGCTTTGCTATTGATCGCTGCTGGTTCATTTCCATTAGAAGTAAGTAATTCCACCTTTATTTTTACGTAACCTTATTTAAACTTTATTTTGTTTCTAGTGCGTCTATGCTGAATTTATTGATCATGCTTCACTTCAAAGGATAGCGGAGAACTGAAAGATGCTTCACTGCAGAAGATAGAGGACTAGTACATTTTACTTTACTTTTCCTGCGGGATGAGTACCTATTGGACTTTTGAAACTTAATATGTTTCAGAAGACCGGATGAGTATTGGACTTTTGATAGCAGTATTTTATTTCTTAGATGTTTACGTTGTGACTTCGGGTAAGCAATTTTCAGGTTTATTTTTATGTAAACTTGGTTAAACTTTATTTATTTCTAGTGTGCCTATGCTGCATTCGTTGATCTTTCTTAATTTCAGTATTTCAGAGGATGACGAGCTTGACTATTGAAGAGGATAGCGGACTGACTAGAAGAGATTTGTAATAGTGTACCTGTGCTGCATTCGTTGATCTACAACAAGATGCTTACCTTCAGACGCATGCTTCACTTCAGAGGGTAACGGACTATGAAGTGATTTTACTTTACTGTAAATTTTTATTTGCATTCGTTGATGCTTCACATAATGCTTATTTCAGAGAATTTTCCTTGGCTTAAGTGGATCATGCCAAGAATTAAATCGATAGACGTGCAGGCTTTTACATTGTCTGTGCCGCAAATTCAGTTTTCCAAACTGTTTTTTTCTAAACAACCCCGCGAAATTATATTTATTGTGCAAGTTTTTTCAACAATACCAAATCAATACCACCATAGTAACCATAAATACATGTAAAATAATATTTAAAGCTTTACGCTCCAAACTTTCCATAATAGGCCTACGCTGCAGCGGTTGCAGGATGCAATTAAAGAGTTTGCGGGCGACGACCGTTTTAAAGATCCTCAGGCACTTTCGCCTGTGTATGCTCTAGCGGTATACTGTAGTTGCTATACCTCCCTTCCTGAAAGGCACTTTCAGAAAAAAAGAGCAAGTGAGGGATTAGTACAGGCAGTGTACCGCAATTTATTTCAAAGCTATGGCATGCCGTCGCGGATTAAAACATTAAAAAAACTTTTAGATCGTCCCAAGTCTCATATGATGATATTCGCCAGTATTCACTTTCTATGTGCGATATTAATCGTCAGGTTGCTGTTGGGGTTATTGATTCTGCATTAATCTCCGAATCAAATGAGCCACAACATAAAATTGAACAGCATTTAAAACCATATGTGCTTGAGGTCCCAAATGAAGGTGGTGCCTCTGGTGTCCGGACACCAGATGAAGCCGGTCCCTTCTTGTGAAAGTATGGATTAGTCTCAGAGTACTGGAAACTCTGATGAGGGGCCCCTCTTCGTCGACGATAGACACCCGTCTGTTTTCGTTGCCGGGACTTCTGCTGCATCAGTGCAGTTGTGCACATCTGTAAGTTCCTCGTGGGTCCCTGATGAGGTATAAGTTTTGTTGGAAAAATTGGAGGGGTCATTTGTTGGCGACATCAAGGACAAGGATGACCCTCCTGATTTTGGAACTTCTGCCTTACCAGGGAGTGACCCCTCTGTGTTGCTGATTAGTCCCACAGACGGCGGCACCGTTCATGTAGAAGCTGGGGCGTCTTGGTCCTACTCATCCTTGGCCGTAGGCTCGAAAGTATGGGTCATAGTAAAAGGCAGTGGTTATTACCCTGGACAAATTGTGAAGGTCATCGACAAACGCTTTTTCACTGTTTTTATTTATAATTATATCACTAACTGTAGAATTGGCCGAAAACGGATTATTTCTTTGGAAAAGACCAAACCTCAAAGCTTTCATAAAATTGTACAGAAAAAGTTTTTCCGAGATACTGAAAGTGTGAAGAACGCCTATGAGAAACCCTTAGCTGTTGTTTTTCTACGCCTCCTTTTCATAGTATCGTTGTTTTTCACTTTGCCCCTTCGGCACACTGTAAAATATTCTCTAGTCCATGTTTGTAGCAAGTTGTTAATTACTTAAGTACTCTTGTATGTCGATTGTTGCCGAACATACCACGGCAGTGTAGAAATGAAATGGCAGAGCAAGCGTATTAAAATTCGCTATTAGGTTTTGGGTAAGAAATCTCACAAACTGAAAGTTTTTAATTATTTTTTTTAATTAAATTGGGGTAATGTAAGATGCCTAGCAGGATTTCAATGGCTGTCGTTTTACAATTTTCCATCTTTCGTAAAACACCCTCCCACTGCAATTAATAGGATTAAGTAAAACGACTACTGACTATTCCGAACACTGCGTGGTTGAGTTTTGTTGTGTCTACGGACGACCTTTCCATTTTTTCGGAGGTTTAGGTGGTACCGCAATATAAATATGTTTTGCCTTGTGTAATTTGAATTTGTACTTATTAGTATACAATAAATGTTTTCTTATTGATTTGCTTTGTTTTGAGTTTGCTGTGATGGCTATTGGCCTATGTATGTGTCCGAAACCACTGGCTGACGAGTTGGTTGCACAACGTGGCAACAGCGCGTCTGGTTTAAGACTAGAACTGTTAGTTATAAGAGAGAGCTCGACGTGCCGAGTTTGTTGGCCAGGAGGTGTGACGCGAGCTGTTCAGTGCAGCGCGTGTTGTCTTGTTTTTTGTATGCAATCGTTTACTGTACTCACCCGCGTGGGGATTAAATACATTAAAATCGTGTGTGTGTGTTTGATTTCTAATCCGAGCCGTCTACCACTTTACAACGGGTAGTTGTATTGTGCTAGACACAACAGTATGTCTAGTTCATCTGGGCTTTCAGAAAGCTCTCATCTTCTTCTTATTATTATTCTTATTTGATTGCCGGTTTTATTCTGGGTATGGGAGTAAGCCTATTCCTGCGATGTGGACTGCCAGCTATCCCTCCATTTCTTGTGTGGTCGTCCAGGGAGTCTTCTGCCTGGAGGGATTTCGTTTCTAACTATCTTAACCAGTCTATCCTAGGTCATTCTATTTATGTGTTCGTTCCACTGTCTTCTGCGGTTTCTCGTCCACCGAACTATGTCGTCAACTTCGCATTTTTTTCTTATTTCTACGTTTCTCTTCCTGTCATGTAGTGTGTAGATCTCATCTACACGTAAAAAATCCAGGGGGCCCGGAAACATCCGCAGAATGTGTGAGGCCTGGGACGCTTTACGCACAGTCTTTTTACGTGTACATTGGACCTTTATGAACGGCCACCAGAAATTTGTAGTCCCTGAAACTTCCGATAAGGGATTGGAAACTCCCTGCATATTTGCGAATCCAGACGCTTCACGTATTTTTGGTTGCCAGATTCGTTTTCTACGCCCTCGAAAATACACGAATTTTCATCGAAATCCCTGAGGTCGACTGAATTTGAAAAATCTCAGATATTCATATATTTAATTAGTTCTGCTTTGATGTTATCGTGCTCTGCTGCTTTGTCGTTTTTTAGTTTTCCAAGTGCCTTTTCGAATTCCTGCTGTGTTAGCCCATTATCCTTACTGATTTCGCCTACCTGTTCTTGTGTATCCTGAAAAAGTATATTTTCATCAGCTTTCATAATACTGGCGAAGTATTGCCTCCATCTCTCCATTATCTGCTCATCCGTAACTAGCAACTTTCCATCGGCGTCTTCTACACACTTTACCATATTACCTACTATTAGTGTTGTCCTTCCTTACGTTCTTACTTATTGATATTTTTCTATTCTTCTCTGTTTTCTGATAGTAGCTCCTCATAATATTGTTTCCACCTATCGGTGTTAATCGGTTGCATTCTACTATTTTGGCGACAATGCAGAACAACTTTTTTATACCTCTGCGAAAACAAAGTTTATTACGGCGAACTCGCAAGGCAACCGTTCTCATTGACGGCAAGACAAAGAATGATAGGTGCAAAGGCGTTTCGTAATCAATAACTAATAAAAATGAATCATAATCCAAAGACGTCCAGTGTCGTGACAAATTACTAATAAAAATGAATCATAATCCAAAGATGTTCAGTGTCGTAACAAATTCTAAATAAAGTACGGGTCTATTATATAACATCTTGAAGTAAGAAAGATGATACATTTTAAGTAGACAGTAACAAAAAATTAAGAATAGATGTGACTGATACCTGATTTTATACCTCTTTACTTGCTTTTTTTCAAATTTATTGAAATCAGTTAAGTTAACTTACAGCTCTTGCAACGTAACCTTAGAAAAAGCTGCACTTCGTCCGTCACTACGATACAGTGTAGGGGTAAGCGTACACTCCGCGCTAAAAGTACATATCTTCGAAAGCGCTCAGTTTCAGCAGCACAGCAGCGCCAGCCGTACGAAAGGAATAGGAATATAGGATTAAGAACGTGTTTCATTATTATGGGAATGCATTCGCTCTTGTTCTTATGTAAAATTTAAAAATATGCATTTACTGTTAAATTTATATTCTTCATTTAAAACACAAGTTGTACATTTAAAAAGAGCGAATCAATTCCGTCGATAATAAGATGGCTGGTGGGTAATTAGGTGTTGTACAAAATTGCAATAGAATTTCTCATTATAATTAAAACCAAATATGTTATCTAAGTATTTAATGTTTAGTGAAATTGTAGCTAATTGGTTATCTTAGGCAGAATAGTTTATTGATGATTTATTAATGCTTACCTATTATATTCGGTCAAAAATGTACTTTAGGGCAGCAATACAGTAATAGGAATGACAATTTTAATTATAAACTGCCAACTGTCAAAGTTAATTATTGTTCAGTTTATCAGTTTTCCTTTTAGTTTCGAACTTATACAAGCCGTTATTTTGGCAGAAGTTATTTTAAGTGGTTAGTGTTATATTTTTATCGCGATGTCCAAATTGGGTAGTGGAAAAGGACTACGTTCTCAGACTCTCGAAGTGGTGTTTAAAGTGTACGAGTTTCTAAAGGCTATTGTTAATAAGGAAATTGACATTACCAATTCATCAGAAACAGAACAAAAAACATGCGTCTGCCGCAACCGGAGTTTCCGTTGTGTCTGTTTATAAAATTTTAAAAGAAAGGGCTGCTAATACAAGAGAAAACGAGGAAGAATTGGAAGATGAAAAGGCACAGGAAAATGAAGACCATCCGAGAATTTCCAGCTTCCACAAAAAGAAACGCCTAGAGATGGTATCTGAGTGAACTTTTTTATTTTATTTTTGTAACTGATTAATTAAACGTTGTGAATTGTTAATTAAGCCTCGATACAGTCTAGAATTTCGGATGTCCTCCATTGTTTACGCATTTAAAACCATTTAAAAACCCGTACTTTTTAATTTTAATATACTTTATACATAATTTAATCTACAATAGTTCTTGCAAATAAAACAATTGGGCCAACATTATATGCAGAAAACAAGCCTATATAACAATAGTAGAGTTTAAAGACGCAAGGGTCAAGTGTAAACTTATTTGGCGTCAGACTTTTAGGGTGAATGTACAGCAGTGACCCACCAGCGAATAGTGGTCTTGGAAGCAACCGAAGTGCACGATGTTATGCGATGGCACCCGACAGCTGGCTGCGTGAAATTTTTAAGGTTACGATGCGGGAGCTGTATCTATGCAGCAATACCTTCTGCACAATAATTTAAAATTAAATGAGAACCTTTGGTAAGGGGGTGAGAATTTCTAGGGCGGACCTCTGCACAAACTGCGGCGGCGGCCGGCTCTCGCGGGGCCCCACACATTCTGCACTGGTTTCCGGAGCCCCTGAATTTTTTTACGTGTACATTGGATCTTCCTGAACGGCCACCAACAAAACAAATTAATAAGAAAAACATTTATTTTATACTACCTATGTACAAATTCAAATAAATTATTAAAAAAATTTACTATATCAAAAACATATTTACAATATACATAATACATTTAATCATTTTCCTGTTGATTTAACAAAGAAACGCAAAACTAAAATTTGAATAAGTTACACAAAAAACATACATTTCTACACATAAATCAAATAAACATATTTACAATATAATACATAAAAAATGTTTTTATAGAAAAGGAGGCGAAAAAACGCTATTGTACGCATTATCTGCAAAATCTCATAAGTCAGCTAAATCAAATAAACATATTTACAATATAATACAATATATAACATGTGAGCAAAAGAAAATAAAATCAAGCTTGGCTTTGAAATATTTGTGTGACTACGATAGCAGCACTGGACTGTAATTTTGATTTAGTCGAGAGCTACCAAATTATTTATGGCGAGGGTACGCGCAACAGTTATAAAGTATATTGCCACCTACCTTTAATTACGGCTGCTTCTCTCGCGTCCCTCCTGCCGCCGATGCGAAGCGTTACTTGTAGATGGAATTCTCGAAGATCTTTTGCACATACATTCTTTATTTAGCAGAACAGTTTTTCATACACACGATTAACATTAAGAACACGACAGGGCCGGCAATATTTGACGCGACGCGCCAGAGCTCAGGAACACGCTTACGCTCGCAATTGTTTCGCGCGTCTTTTTCGCTGTCTTAGATATTGGGCAGGCGGCTCACCTTTTCTATCTTAACGTGACCCTCGCTTTTACAAAAAACTTAACTGCAACGCCTGGAGGTCTAAATAATTTGTTTTATGGATAATATGTTGGTGACACTGTAAGTCAATGTCAAATTCGAGGTTAGCAGGTTAGGTTTTGCGTCAGTCTGTTTAAAAACTGACGCAAACCCTAACCTGCTAACCGCGAATTTGACATAGACTTACAGTGTCACCAACATATTATTCATAAAACAAATATTTCAAAGCCAAGCTTGATTTCATTTTCGTTTGCTCACATGTTACAAAAGAAGGCGGAAAAAGAAACCAATAAATTATGAATCAGCTAAGGCTTGCTCATAGGCGTTCTTCACACTCTCAAACTTGCCGCATAACTTCTTCTGTACAATTTTATGAAAGTCTTGAGGTTTGGCCGTTTCCAAAGGATAAACCTGTTTCTGCCAATTTTATAGTTATTGATATAATTATAAAAGGTAATAGTGAAAAAGCGTTTGTCGTTGTCCTTCACAATTTTGCCTGGTTAATAAACCACTGTCTTTTACCATGGCCCATACCTTCAAGGTCAAGGCCTTGGCAGGCACTTGCACACATTCTGGAGAATCCCTTGGTGAATCAGCAACAGAGAGATCCGTAAGCCCCTCTGTTGCCACCGCCTCATCACTCAAACTGGCATCGTCCATACGTGCATCAGATGGACCGGCCCCATCACTGGAACTGGACTCATTCGTACGTACAGATGGACGGACCTGATCACTGGAACTGAACCTGGACTTATCCATACTTACACCATTCATCTAGCGTCTGGACACGAGAAGGACCGGCTTCATCTGGTATCGGAACACGAGAGACCACCTTCTTCGGAAAACCGGAGCGCATATGGATATGAAGCAGGTGTTGGCTTTAAATGCTTCACCATTTTATGTGCTGGTTTATATACCGGCACATGCTCAGTTGACCCAGAGGTTAATGCCGTATCAATAACCTTAATGGCAGCAAAAGGGTCGATATTATCCTTAGAAAATGCATACTGACGAATGTCATCGTATAATGTTTTAAACAAGGGTCGATCTAAAAGCTTCTTTAAAGATTTAACCTCGCCGGTGTGCCATACTCGTCAAATAAATCGCGATACACTGCCTCTGCTAATTCCGCACTTGCCCCTTTTTTCTGAAAGTTCCTTTTATCAAAGGAGACATAGCATCGACAGTATACCGCTAGAGCATACACAGGCGAAAGTTGCTGAGGTTCTTTGAAAAGCTCGTCATTTGCAAACTTTTTAATTGCTTACAGCAACAGCTTCAGCGTAGGGATATTGGGGTTGGTTTTGTAGCCGATATATTTAAATATTGGTCTACACGCCTTGAGTTGCACTGTGGAGGCAACGATCTTGTGTTGTCGGAAAAATTCGCACAATTTGTACAATTTGGAGGGGTTGTTTTCGAAAAACTGTCTTGAAAACCGAATTTGTATCCCAGTCGCTACAGGATCCTTAGGCTCCATCAGCTTCGTTCGTGGCATGATGATATCCTCTGCAAAGGCAATTTTGATTTCTAACAGCATCTACTAAAAGTCCGAAGAATTTTTCTGGGAAGTGCATGTACTCAATTACATCAGGTATAGCATTATTGACAATACTAGCTTTCAAACTTCCTGCGGCATTTTGACCAAAAATTAATAACGAGCGAGCCTGGAAATGCCATCGCCTGGGGCTCCGGCCCTCCTGAATCCACCACCTAAGGCATGCGTGCCAAATTTCTAACTATTGAGTCCAGTAATTTTGGCTGCATTCCTTACCTATTTCTTACACTAGATGCCCTATTATAGTTTAGTCTAGTTTTAAAATTGCTTTTACTTACGGATTCAAAATGACACCTCATGGAATTGCGAACTAGCATGAACAATAAAAGATGTAGCTTTGAGCTGTAAAATAATTTAGTTACCAACGGCCGAATAATATTTTTTCTGGGACAACTAAAAAAATTCAGGGGCCCCGGAACCAACAGAAGAATGTGCATTTGAAAACTAGTATGGTCAATTCTAGGTGATTAATTTCTATGATTTTAATTAGTAATCGACCCTCCTCCTTAGGGGACTAGAAATTTCTGGTAGCCGTTCAAAAAGGCTCCATGTATACATAAAAAATTAAAGGTCCCGGAAAATCTCCAGTTTCTTTGAAATCTGCAAAGTAGGCTTCTAGAATTGACCATCCTAGTTTTCAAAATCGTTAAAGATCATTTGGCAACCCTACTGCCTGGTCCCCACTCTAGAAGCGGTCGTTTCAGCTACGTCTACATGGAAGGGTAAGTAATTAAAAACTTGCTATACTACAAAGTTTTGTAATTTTTATATATACAAAGCAAATGGAGTGGCCTGTTTTCATAAAACTGCCCGGTTAAGGTCTATGGAAATTTTATCTCAACAGCACTTTTGCTTCAACATCCTTGTGTTTTTGTTTGATTAAATTTGTGGTAGCCACGCTCCAAACTTTCAAGAAAAAGTTAATGTCCGGCGTTACGGTTAAGAGCTGAAAAATAACTTCTTTATTTGTATACTTTTGGCTAGTTGAAATGTGGACTCGTAAAGGTCTTCCACAGGTGCGTTGCAGGCTTCCAAGACATCAAAGATGTAGGTACTACCGACTGCTACCTATTACTGTTTATCGCTGCTGATTCATTTCCATTAGAAGTAAGTAATTCCAGTTTATTTTTGTTTCTAGTGAGCTTATGCATTCGTTGATCGTGCTTCACT
Source organism: Agriotes lineatus (assembly GCA_940337035.1). Classification (NCBI taxonomy): domain Eukaryota; kingdom Metazoa; phylum Arthropoda; class Insecta; order Coleoptera; family Elateridae; genus Agriotes; species Agriotes lineatus. Next base: position 152,424 of record CALNHX010000970.1, on the reverse strand, counting down.
TCAGATGATAGCGCAGACTATTGAAGGGATGGGACTTTACTTTTACTGTTCACTTCAGAGGGTAGCGGACATTGACTATAGGAATAAATGTTACCTTTACCGTTGCAATTTCTATTACAGGAGGTGAGTAATCTCTACGTTTATTTTTAAATACACTGAATTAAACTACATTTTGTTTCTAGTGTATCTATGCTGCATTCGTTGATCATGCTTCACTGCAGAAGATGGCGGACTATTGAAGGGATGGGATTTTACTTAACTATATAACTGTAAAATATTCTGCAGTCTATGTTTGTAGCTAGTTTGTAATTACTTAGGTATCCTTGTATGTCTATTGTTGCGGAAAACCTACCGGGGCAGAGTAGAAATGAAGTGGCAGAGCAAACGTATTGAATTATTTATTGTAAATAATTCTTAATAAAACCCCTGGACCCAGAAACATGAAATGCAGGGAGTATATTCCTTCCATGCGCGTAAGCACACCATACTATATACCCACCACGATTAGTAGCAAGCACTGTTCTTCTTCCTGTTGCGTTAGGGTAGTGGCCTATTTGGTACCACACATTTGTGGATTTATGAGCCCTCTTTACCCGTAAGTCGAGTAGGTGGCTAGCCTTGCCCTCCGAAAATCGGGGGTAACAGTAAGAAGTAGAAGTTGTACTTATTGTACTTACCCCATTTCCAAAAGCGTATCCGTTTGGTGAGGGGTTCCGATGAAAATTCCCACTTGCAAAAGAAAGAAGAGGAACAACTAAGATGATTTATTACTCTTAGAATGACTCCTCCCTCTCTTGAAGGCAAAACAGAAGCAGAAGTCAGATAGGTAATCAGCTCCAGCTCACCGCTTTCGATAACGTAATATATTACTATGAATTAGACCTCTACTTAGGCAAAGTTGCCTTTAATAAAAGAAATATGATTAGAAAAATGGTGGTCCTAGTTTCACGTATTTCAATAAAAATATCGCTGCCCGTGCCCGATTTTAGGCTTATTAAACATGCAACTATTTTATTGCAAAAATAAATGATTTTGGTGCCCTTATTCCATTTTAGTTTCCGCAATAATTAACGGCTGCTCCGGTGAACATCAAACCCTGTCTCGGGGTTGGATTGCTAAATTCAATATACTGGTAAAGCAAATTAATTTCAGTAGCTCCGATTCCACTAGGATCTTACTTGCGCACGCACCAAAGCTAGATCTGACGTAGCTAACCTCAAAGTATGACATACAACACGAAACAGTGCGCCCTTGTACAAATCCCAATAGTTTATTTAAATCGATGCCAAAAACAGCAAAATTACCACAGGTATGCAATATTTCATCTCGCATAGCAACAGCGCTACCGGCTTTTGTTATCTCATGACGTAAACTGACGCTAACTGTCATTTGTTTTTAACTGCAAACGAATGGACAATTTTTCCTATAATTTCTACAATTTCTACTGACGCTTTTTTTCTCGAATCCTCTGGACATTCGGGAACTGCGACAATGTGTAGTGGAAACCCCAATCTTGCAGGCTCCAGCAATATAAACAAGATTTTGACGATGGAATTTGTGAAATACCTGGTTTTTATTGAAACTTCGATGCAGCTTACACTTCTCCGGGAACGCCAACTCGTTTTCTTCTTTGCAAAACGCCTGGTGTCTCGGATTCTTTCCTGATGATTTGCGGGAAGGGCCCCTCTAGGCGTTGGAGTCACCAACTTTGGCTCCAACCTGCTCCTGTTGTGGTATCGTCTCCCAAAACGTAGCCCTTACTTGGATCGCCACTTGCCTGGTTTTGTCGAAGACGAAATACAGCACTTTACTACTGGCACACTGATTCTAATTGTGCCCCACACTTTAATGGTCAAATAAAACCAACACTTGTACTAAACTGGATACGTTTTATTAACAAATTCAACCTTTTTATGGGAGTTGAAGTGACACAATGCTAACAGCTTTGGCAATAATTAAGCTCTTTCGAGTGGCTGTTAAACAAGAAACAATCTGGTATCATAACAACATCTCACCACAATTGTTTAAGGAAATAAGGTTTGATACTTCAAATTAACTTATAGAATAAGGTTTTGATAACATTAATAATTCTTATTGGCTAAGTATTTTTTTTTGTTAGGTTGGAATGCACTACATTGAACTCTGCTATATCACTGTGTTTTTAAACGCACTGTTATGTTCTGTAGATTTAAATGCACTTAATAATGTCTTCCGTTCTATTTTATGCCATTCTTAGGTTGATCTTTTGCAAGATTTCTTGTCGGTTGCTTCTTACAATGTTTCTAATTCTCGTACTGCATTGCTATACGATTCAGTTACTTTGCCATTTTGGTCCTAGCTCTCTGACCACTATATTACTCATACTTTGTACTTATGCAATCCATTTTGTACAATAACAAACATAATACTGCAAACGTTAATGCCACAATCGTCAAATACAATCTAACTGTATTTGCACTTCCAAAACCTCGTCAAATCTGAGCCCACGAACATAACCCTTTTGAACTAGTTTTTTATGTTGCCTTTGGCTCAAATTGTGAAACTCACCTGCACACATCAGTGCATTTATCTCAATGAAAGTAAGCTAAGCTTGCAATAATTAAAATAATTCTGTGTCTCGGTTTGATTTTTAATGCATTCTAGTTCAATTGGCTAGCAGAATTGTTGAGAGCACAAAACCATCTCAATATATACTCTTTTCGTTCAAAATGTATTCGCGAGAGGTAACTTGAAACCATGCAAAACCAAATTTTGTATAAGGTCTAATGAATTCATGTCATAAAAAGGGGATATACAAAGGAAACATATTTTTGCTATGACAAGCTCATTTCGCCGTTATTGAAAATAATAATAACATTAATAGTAATATTCCTTTATTACCATAAATATAAGAATACAACAACATAATACACCTGTTTAATTCCATACATTTGTGGATCATTTGAGGAGCCTTCTTTACCCGTAACTCGAGTAGGTGGTTAGCCTTGCCCTCCGAAAATCGAGTAAAATCAAGTATAAGTGTTGTTTTTATTGCACTTACCCCATTTCCAAAAGCGTATCCGTTTGGTGAGGGGTTTCGATAAAAATTTTCACTTGCAAAAGAAGAAAGGCGAGTTCCTAAGATGATTTATTACTCCTAGAATTCGTCCTCCCTCTCTTGAAGACAGAACAGAAGCAGAAGTCCCATAGGTAATCAGCTCCAACTCACCGCTTTCAGTAACGTAATAGATTGTTATGGTTGTGCTCTTTGTTTAACTTATTAATTAATTAATTGTTGATTAGAGCTACCATGCAAAATTTTGTTTGTACTATAAAATTTTAGGAAGATTAAAAGTGAGTTGTATTTACTTGACTTGTCAGAATAAATGGTTGTATGCCCTTTATTATAATCCATTTACCTGCAAATATTGATAAATAAATGCTAGCTCACATTGGTAAAGCAATCACTCATCTCAATTGGGTCCCTGGTTGAATGTGTAATTTGTCAAATTATTTGAGTACGGATCTGTTTTCCGTCTTAGCTCTAATTCCCATAAGGCAATATTCGAAATTAGGTCAAATGCTACACCAAAATGGATCCTGCTGGCAAATTACCGGTCAGTGACTTAAAAACAAAGTTTCTACCGGTAATAATTTGAATACGGGTGTTTTGGCGGCATTAATTGTTATTTGTTTTTCCAGCACTTGACTGTCGATCCCGTCGAAGAGACGTGGGCAAATTTTCAATTGTTTTTTGTGGCGTCGCTTGGGTTCAAACTTCGCCTAACCTCAAATTATGGACTCGCCCTATATTGCAAGCTGCAGTTGCTTTACCGCCAGGGAAAGTGCTAGGATTGTCTTAAGTATTGACTTTTCTTACATACACATAACTTTCACGGACCTAACATAGTTAGTTTTAGCCAAAAAGGGTACCTGTTCTCTACCGATCTTGAATCGGGAACTTGTAGGAGACGCTGATGCAATTCTTGGGCTGCTATGGGGCTGATCCTGATGAAACTCCTGAGACACGTTCTTAGAAGGCTGCTCTATGCCCTGAAACCTTTCTCTCTGGGCTGTGTTGACTCGCTTGGATCCACGCAGAAATCGGAACTTGTGCTACATCGGCTGCTAGGTTATCGTAACGGAGCTTCGAAGAACATTTTACTTTTTTATGGCGGAAATAACTGCAAATACTACTACACCACCTTAGACATGCACTCAGTAAAAATGTATACTTTTTATGCTGATAACTGTTTATTTATTACGTGAAAAAAATCGTTTAAAGTGTAGCACATTTCAACACAAATCATTCTTACAATTTATTTTTTTGTTCTCCTCGAAAATCCGTCATAAACAATTGCAAGTGGAATATTAATAAAAAAACGAATATTGACCAAGCTCAAATTGATTACTTTTACAAAATTCTTATCCTTAATATAATTGTTTACATTTATAACTAATTAATCGTGTCTTTGCGTCACTGCACGTTTTTTATTTATTGCTTTTAATGGTTCACACGCGTCACTGCACTGATTATTTAAGTTAGAGTACTTCCTGCACCAAGGCTTTCTTCGAATTCCCTTGTCTACTTTTACAGACTATTTTTGGTCCATCTGTTGTCTGCTTTTCTTCGCTTTGTACTCTCTCTTGCTGAGTCTTACAATTTCCGTTAGATGCCTTAATGCCTGCCTTCTTAGCTACTCGTTGCAATGTTTATTGGTTTATCTAGCTTCTTATACCTTTCTTTTAAAGCCTTGACAAAATTTCACTGTCTAACTTTACTTGAATTCTACGCTTCATTTCATTGCCTTTGCAATCCTTTTTGTAATTATTAATCTCTTTTAGTTTGGCTATTACCTTTGCACAAACCTCTCATTTTAAATTGATCTTACAGTCAACTTAAATCCCTGTGAGAATTGAGCTTTGCTTATTGCGTTCTTTATTTAAATACTCTGCTATCACTGGAATCACTTTACAAATGCATTCATTCTGTTAAATTCAAGTTTTAGCCTTGCAGTTATATAAAATACCTCACCCTGAGCTTTAGTGAAATGCCCATTAATTTGGCAATGCTATCAGAGTTGAGTTGTAGGGCCTAAGACCATTGCAATATATATACTTAATGCGTTCAACCTGTACTCACGAGCGGTAACTTGAAACCATGCAAAACTAATTTTAGTTCATGGAGTAAAATGGGAATAAACTTACCTAAGTAAGTAATAAATCAAGTCTTTGAACACCTTCTTGTACTAATTGTTATTTAAAAAAAACTTTCATTAACTCTTTACACAAACCTTAATACTTTCTCTTGCTTTTTCTGCCAAACTCCAACCAACAACGGATCCCAATATCGTCAGACTGCAAAACTTACTGCTCACTCCTCAAATTGTGGCACCCAGGATGGTACGTGAACCCCTTTGACTGCATGCATCCAGAATATCATACGCACTGCTTACAGAATCCAATCCTCCCTCCTTGCATTCAACCTCTGGTAAGTTCCAATATTATGAAGTTATAAATCTAACCTTGTTCCTTTTTATAGCTATTCCGATGTCTACAGCAACACTTACAACTTATCCAAATGAATTAGTTACTTGTAAGAATCTCCAATAATATCTTGTATACTCTCCAATCCAAATGTATTCAATTAATATAACCTTCTGCATGTTTATTTCCAATTGACTGTACTTGTATATTCTCTTGACCGATTATGTACCTCCATAAGTTCCAATTAACATTTTCATTTTATCTCACCACGCAGATTTGTTTAAGACCTTTTTGTATTTACCAAAATAATACAAATTTAGGTATAACTTTCTAGTTTTATTTAATAATAATAAATAATAATAAATGTCTTTATTTCACAAGAAATAAGTAAACAGAAATACAGTTATTATCTACTAATTACAATTAAATAATAAATTGTGAAATCACAAGGGGGAGTTCAGCCTTAATGGCTGCTGTACCACTCAACCCTTGAAATTATGTGAATCCATAGCAATCTAAGAAACCCGAAAAGGAGAAAATTGACAAAAAAAAACACATACTTACTACCATCCACAATTAATAATATAAATAATAATAATAATACTAATAATAATACACCTACGTACATAATACTACTGTCACGAAAATCACACACTATTAACATTGTTAGATAAAATTGAAAAAAGTCTTTTTTTGAAAATGTTAATGGGTAAGCATTTAAGAGTAACTGGTAGCTCATTATAAACTTTACTAATATTATATGTAAAAGATCTCTCAAAAAGTGTGGTACGGTGTTGAGGAGGCGTAATTAAGTCCTTTTTTCTTAAATTTAAATTATGCACGTCGGTTCTGAAGCGAATTTTGTTATATAAATAAGGCGGTTGTTTTTCTAATATTGCCCTATGATACAAGACTGCGGTTTGCAAATATCTTCTGTTTTTCATACTTAACCATTTTGTATCAACTAATTTATGCGATATATGCTCATATTTACGTATACCGTAAATGAGTCGCAAGCATGAATTTTGGACACGTTGAATTCTTTGTGAAGTATCTAAATCCAAGCATGGTCCGTATAACGGGGCACAGAACGAGAAGTGTGAGAGTACCAACGTATTGCACAAAATAGTTTTCACATTTTTGCTTAAGTATGACCTATGAGGAAAGATTAATTTTAAGTTACAATATGCTTTTTGTATATATTTACAAATTTGATCTTTGAACCTAAAAGATTTATCCATAATCAAACCCAGATTTCTAGCGTTCTTTACAATAGGTATTGCAGCATTGTCTACTCTTATTGGCGGAACTTCTAAGTTGTCATTGTTTTTACTTAATAACAGAACACAAGATTTCTTAGGATTTAACAAAAGAGCATGTTGTTGAGACAATTGTGAAATAGCACTTAAATCGGTATTTATATTTGTTACAGTGCGATCTACGTCACTAGGACTAAAACTGTGATATAACTGAGTATCATCTGCATACATATGCAAATTGCAGTACTTGACACTACTATGAAAATTACTAATATAAATAGTAAACAGCAACGGTCCTAGAATCGATCCTTGAGGTACTCCTTTTGTAAGAACTCTAGAATTTGAAATAAAATTCGATATTTTAACTCTTTGTGTTCTGCTATCCAGGTAATTTTTCATTAAAGTAACCGCATTTTTATGGAGACCTATGTAATGCAAAATAGCAAGGAGTAAGCTATGATTGATAGTGTCAAACGCTTTTGTAAAATCTAAAAGTACCAACAAAGTATTGTTGCCCCTATCATAAGCATGAAGAATATCATCGGTAATATGTAAAAGTGCTGTGGTGCAACTGTAAGACGAACGAAACCCGGATTGTGTATCTGGCATTAGATTATATTTTGACAGATGTTCACGCAACTGACAATTAATGATTTTTTCAAAAACTTTTGACGCTGTCGGTAGTATACTTATTGGTCTTAAGTCTTTATATTCTTTAGGTTCGTTAACCTTTGGCAGCGGCGCCACAATGGCACTTTTCCAGCAATTAGGAAACTTACTTTCAATAATGCAGGTGTTAACAATATGAGTTATAAACTGCGCAATATATGGACAACAAAGCTTGATCATATACGCGTTTAAACCGTCAGAACCTGTCGCATTGCTTTGCAATCCCATAATTAATTTCAGAACAACGTCTGAATTGACAGGTTGAAAGTTAAGGCAATTGTTTGTTAGAACGGTATCTATATAATAATTTAAAACGTTTTGATCAACTGGTAGATCGGGTATATTATCAACAAAGTAATTGTTTATTTCGTCAGCTTTTTCTGCGGGAAATTGAGGAGAATCATTTTTGGTTTTTTCTGACCATATTAAAGCGTTTTAATTCCTTCCACATTGATCTAGAATTATTATTTGCACATGCATACCGAAAATAAGCTCTCTTTTCGTTCTTAATAGCTGAATTTGTAAAATTCCGCAACAGTTTATAATATGCCCAACTGCCTGGCGTTTTTAATCTTTTAAATTTACTCTTTGCTTTATCTCTTAATTTCATTAAAAGTTTTATATTGTCGGTTAACCACGGTGCAGGTTTTTTTTTAATTCGTGCTGTACGCCACGGCGCGTGATTATCGAATAATTGTGTTAAGTGACTGTTTAAAAATTCAACCTTCTCATTCATGTCAGGAATAAAGTAGCGGAAGCAACATTAAATCATTTAAGAAATTATCAGAATTCAGATTTTTTAAATCACGGAAAGTGCGAAAAATAGTTTCTTGTTTTTGAACTTCAGTGACAATGCTGCAGTACACAAGTTCATGATCTGATAAATGAAAATTATTAACGCCAGATTTTAAGATAGACGACTCATTAGAAACGATAATGACATCTAGTAATGAATTTTTACTTAATCCAATTCTTGTAGGTTCCTTAACTATCTGAGAAAAATTAAAAGACTGTAGCATGTTATCAAAATATTCAGTAGCAGGATCGTCAGGTAACAAGAAATCTATATTGCAATCGCCCAAACAAATAATATCTCCTTCAGTTATCGACGTGCATGTCATAAGAGATTCTTCAAGTTCATTAATAAATGTTTTGAAATTACACGTTTGTGGTCTATACACTACGCCAAAAATTAATGTTTTTGATTTGATATTTACTTGTATCCACAATTGTTCTATGTTATCATTTGTATTAATACGCATGACGTTGAGAGTATTCCTTACATACAAAGCAACGCCTCCGCCCCCTTGATTAAATCTATCTTTACGAAATAAGTTGTAGTTGTTAAGAGAAATGTTGTCTGAATTAATGTTCCCACTTAACCATGTTTCAGATATTGCAACAATGTCGTAATTCGCAGTTTCAATCAACTCACGTACTTCATTAAATTTGGGTAAAAGGGAACGTATGTTAAAGTGTGCGACCTCGAGACGTTTCTGTACCATATCAGGAACCACTAAGATAAAACTAAATTATTTACTTACGGTGTACATTTTACTTAAAAAAAAATACTTGTAGCTCAAGAATCCAGAATAAATTAATATTTTAATATATTAATATAATACGTAAATAAAATACGAAAAGTAATACATTTCCAAATTTACTGAAATATCCAAAATTAATGTTTTAATATATTAACATAATACACGAACAAAATACAAAAAGTAATAAATTTCTATACTTACTATAATACCTAAAATTCAACAGTAAACAACATTGATTGATAAAACTCAAAATTCGATAGAATTGCTTATTTATGTAAGAAAGAAAGAACAAAAAAAAATAAAATGCACTAAGATATATACCCTCAAAATTCGACAGTAAATAACGTAAATTCCAGGTAAAAGCAAATAAACAATACACGAAATGTATAGCAGGTGTAAGATAAATGTATGATAGATATCGTATAGGTATGGTTTGTTAGTGATTATTTAGTGCAATTTGAAGGCCAAGTACAAAAATTAATAGCAAACATACGTATTACTGGCCAGCAAATTACTCGTACATTTCTTTTATAAATTAGATTTGCATCACGACAGTGGAAAGTTTAATTCATCCAAATCTTTGATGCTACCCACAGTTACTTTAATATTATTACAATTAATAACAATTCTTCCGTCAACCGTCCAAACATTTTTAGCTTGAAATTTGTTGACGGCTGCTTTTAACAGTTTAGCACGGAACTGTGTAAGGTCTTCCCTAATCACAATGCGAGACCCTTTTAACTGTTTTTTGGCCTTATAAATTAAATTTTTATGATAATAGCTTACAAATTTGACAATTATTGGCCTGTTGCGATTATCTACCTTTTTGCCAATTCTGTGGCAGCGATCAATATGTTCAATCAAAATTGGCACTTTCAACTTTACATTAAACACTTTTATCACCTCACCAGCCACAGTTTCCCCAGGTTGCTCCCGAACTCCGAAAATGCGGATGCTGTTCCTGCGCGAGTACTGCTCGAGGTTATCAATGCTTGTATCTTTTTGCGCGCACCGCTGTTCTAACTCCTTGTATTTATCGTTTAAGTTGTTGATTTCCTCTTGTTGCCGATGAAGTTTATCCTCCACAGCTTTAAGAACCACCTTAGCCACCGTGGCAGAAATGAGGGCGATAAAATCTTCATTTTTGCATAAGTCTTTCGTTGCCTCACTGATCTGTTTCGTGATGACTTCCGTATCTTCTCGGGTTAACATGGTGAGCACAACAGAAAACTATGCAATGGTAACACTACTAGGCAATAAAGCACCAACAATAATATCACTGCTGTGCAGGCGTTAATACTTAGCTAGCCAGCAAAATGTACGTCTAACCTTGCCGGGCGCTCATACTCGAATGCAAAATGCTTTAATTCTGGAAATACATGTCTGTTTTTATGAGTTGTTTATATCACTAATTTAAACAATATTTTCATTTATGTTAGATATAATTCTTATTGCACACTTATTTATTTTAAAAGTCCTATTATTACATGCTATTGATTCTTATCATTCTAACAAATACATTTGTCAATTGTAACCTTGGCTTGAACTTTATTAAAATTTTCTGTAACCATTAAATTATTATTCAATTAATATCAAAATCTCTCTCGTTGTCTCAATTAAATTTATTTATAATGTTTAAAATTTAACACCCATCAAGATTTAATTATAGCAATCTTCCAAATTTATTCGTTTTAAATATTTCTTTATTGTATTTGATTACACTGCCTCATGTATCATAACAATATACTCTATGCGTTAAAATGTACTTACGTGCGGTAACCTGAAGCCATGCAAAAATTCACGGCGTAAAATTGGAATAAACAAAGGAAATACATTCTTACTATGACAAGTTTATTTCGCCATTATTGATTAATAATAATAATAATAATAATAATAATAATAATAATAATAGTAATAATATGCCTTTATTACCATAAATATACACAAACACATACTACATACAACATACATATGATATGTTGTGACCTGTAATTGGTAATGTAACTGTTGGTCGCAGGTTAAAAATAAATAAATTGGAAATTAGAAATATTACAATATAATACATACTTAAATATTAAATATTGCTCTAGCAACTACTCACATAATATAAGCGAAACTAATTAAAACCCCACAATAAATCAAGAAATTTTTAATAAGTTTTATCTTGCTTTAATAATCTTCCTTGCCATCATAAGGCTAATCCTACTAACTAGGGAGAAGTTCGGTTAACAGGTAAGTGTGAGCTGCTCTCTACCTTTTAACTCTATATAAAAAATAAAATGAAAATAACTGCAGGTTTACCCTTAAATTTTTCTCCATCCTGTCACCGAAACCCTGATATTGCAAGCAATTTGAAATCTCTGGGCAGATAATTGAACCAAATTGCTATGTTATAGACAAAACGACATTTTCCAATTTGAATGTATTGCCCCTAAATCTCAAATTCAGATTGTGAGCATTCGTCCGAAACGTTACTTTATATTATTATACGATAGTAAACATGGCGATGTTTTATTGAGTAAACTTTCACGATACAAGGTAAAACAGTGTAAAAATCGTCTGCTTGTCATATTTAGTCAGTTAGTATATACTAATTTGTGAAAAATTCTGTTATATTTACATACCTATACGGCCTTCACTACTCACCACCTGGTGGTTTTGATAAATCGATTTCAGATTTCCGTAAGCTTTCTGGGTGCATTTTGGCATGTGCTTTTTAAAACGTATAGCTGAATAAAGTTAAACCTTTAAGTTCGTAATGGAGTCTACAACCGGTATTGCAACATTGTTAACTTTTAAAATTACATTGACACTTTGTAAACGGTATAAGGGGTTACAGATTATGTATATATGTAGAACTTTTTACAATATACCATATACTAGATCGATAATCTATATTGTATATAAAAGAGTTTGCCCTGACTGCCTGATCACCGCCCAGCGTAAACACCTGGATCCAGAAACATGAAATTCTGGGAGTATATTTCTTCGCTTCTCGTAATCACACCATACCATAATTCCACGATTAGTAGCAAGCTCTCTTCTTCTTCCTGTTGCATTAGGGTAGAGGACTGTTTGTTTGAACACATTTGTGGATCTATGAGCCCTTTCTACCCATAAGTCGAGTAGGTGGTTAGCCTTGCCCTCCGAAATCGGGTAAGAGTAAGAAGTAGAAGTGTTGTTTTTATTGTACTTACCCCATTTCCAAAAGCATATCCGTTTGGTGAGGTGTTTCGACGAAAATTTCTATCTCCAAAACGAGAAAGAAGAGTTTCCAAGATGATGTATTACTCATAGAATCTCTCCTTCCTCTCTTAAAGGCAGAACAGAAGCAGAAGTCCGATAGATAATCAGCTCCAACTCCCCGCTTTCAGTAACGTAATATATATATACTAAATGAGTTGAACATTTACTCGCGAGCGGTAACTTGAAACCATGCAAAACCAATTTTAGTACATGTTTTAATGTAGTAATGGCGTAAAATGGGAATAAACAAAGGAAATACATTCTTAATATTACAAGCTCACATTTGATAACAATAATAATAATAATAATAATAATAATCACAGTAATATGCCTTTATCCATAAATATTCACAAACACATGCTACATACAGCATACACGTGACATGCTTTGACCTGTAATTGATCATGAAACTGTTGGTCGCAGCTTAAATAAATAAAGTTGAAATAGGAAATATACAAATATAACAAAATAATACATAGTTAAATATTAAATATTGCTCTATCAACTCTTCTAATAATGTAAACGAAACTAATTGAAACACTGTTATTGCAGGCAGGTTGAGATCTCTGGGCAGATCATTGAACCAAATTGACAAAACGACATTTTCCAATTTGAGTGTAGCACCTTGGCAAAGTGATATTGCCTATAAACCTCAAATTCAGATTGTGGGCATCCGTCCGGCACGTTATTTTATAATATATATAAACCTATGAAACACCATAGAGTAAACTTTTACGATACAAGGTAAAGTAGTGCAGAAATCGTCTGCTTTTCATATTTAGCGAGTTCGTATCTACTAACTTTTGGAAAATTCTGTTATATTTATTTATTCCAAAGATAAGTCGAACACATGCATTTTGGAGCTTTTGAATTGTGTTCGTATCTTGTGAATCCAAACACCGTCGATATACTACATCGCAGTAATAAACCTGTGATATAACAAGACTGTTGCATAAGAGGGCCTTCATTTTTCTGCGCAGACATTTTGACACGTAATTTTTAACACGTATAGCTGAATCTAACGTTAAACCTATAAGTTCTTAAAGGAGTCAACAACCGGTATTACAACATTGTTAATTTTTAAAACTACATTGACACTGTGTAAACGGTATACGGGTTTACAGATTATATACTATGTATGTAATCTTTTTAACAATATACCATATATTAGATCGATAATCTGTATTGTATATAAAGGAGTTTGTCGTGACTGACTCATCACCGCCCAGCCTAAATTTACAGGCTTTATCCACTAACTATGTAGACAACCATTAAGACGAAATTGTCTGAAATTTTAACCCCGAGGGGTATAAAAGAGGTAATAATGGTTTTTTATTGACTGCAGTGTTATCCGCTTGATTGACCACCGAGAAAGTTTGGGTAATTAGTTTTTCTGATAAATCGCTTTTTTTTGGAATTCACCCCCAATGGGGTGAAATGGGGAGTGAATGTTTTTTTTACAGATAGCTACAGAGCGGGAACTATTGCAGGTAAAAAGTTAAAATTCGGAATATTAGTTCCTTTCACAAACCGGGTCAAACCGTTTTCAGCGTTTTTCGGAATTCGCTTCCTTAAAGGGGTTAAATGGGGTGGATGTGTTAAACTAAAGATCCCCACAAAGCGGCAACTACTGCAGGTAGAAAGTTGACATTAGCCAAATGATTTTTTTTGACAAATCGGATAAAAACATTTTCGGCTTTTTAGAACTCAACACTCAAGCGAGAGTGGATGTGTTTTTCTATAAATCGCCAAAAAACGGTAACTACTGCAAATAGAAAGTTCAACGTTGACATATTAGTTCTTTTAACAAATTGTCTCAAGCAATTGTTAGGGTTTTCCGGAATTTACGCCCCAAGGGGGTTAATTGGGAGTAGATAAGTGCTTCTAAATATAGCCATAGCGCGATAACTACTGTGGGTAGGAAGTTTTACTCCCTCCCAAAATGTCAATTTTATTGGCAACTATCTTAGTCGCAAGTTTGCATTCGCAAAATACACATTGTGTTGCTTTTCAGTTATTGTGATTACGTTTAAGTTTGCGATTTACGCTACTTGATTTGTTTTTAGTGAACGTGTGTGCTGCTGTGTGTTATCAATAATTGTTGAATTCTCGCGATTTTTAGAGATACTGCAGGTTTGATAGACAGTGGATAGATCCTGAACTTTGATGTTTTAGTATGATTCGGGGAGACCATTCCACGGCTTGAGTTTTTTCGATATTTTGACAATTCGTATTTGATTTTGAACTTTTGACACTTTTCTTTTAAAATATGAATTCTGGTATGATGGAGAATGTCTTTCTTAATCAAGTAATGAAGATGCCTGGCGATCGTGGATGTTTTTTACTCCACCTCTCTCCCAATATTTGGCACACATGTAGCAGGGAATGAGATTAGAGCGCGGGTGTTGACCAGCATGTGGTCAACTACCACAACAGTGAAGCTTACCGCGCCGATAGTTCTCTGGGGTGGTGGTCAACAAAGTTTGGTCATTTTGGACCTTATAATTTTCCAATATCATTAATATGATTTTCACTTTCTGAAAACCCACTGACCGTCATTTGCTAGACTGACTTCGTACCACGTATGCAATAAGGCGTTAGACATTTTGAAGGCTATTAAAACCGTGCATAGCCGTGCTGGTGATCTATATAAATATGAACAACAAAAACGTTAATTAAATTAAAGAATTTAAAATTTTAACAATCCTAAGGTTTCTAATGGCAAACTTGTATCCCTCGTAACTTTACCATATTGCAAGAAACTATTCCGGGCTTCAATATCTGCTCTGTGCTTTTTTGTATACATTTAGATAATGAGAACATACCAGGGTGCATCCACTATGGTTCGCAGTACTTCGTTCTGAAATGTTTGGATGCACTTGATGTTAGAATCGCTGGCACAGCCCCAGAGTTGAATACCATATAGCTATATCTTGAGTGTTCAGGAAAACTTCAAAATAGTGTTTTTGGTTTAGAATGCCGTTGGCTTTCTATGTGGCGATGTGTAAGGCTTGTCGGTTCATTATCTTACTTTTGGGTATGGTTCCAATACTTCTGGCTTCTAGCTTGTTAAGTCTTTCGTTGACTTGATCCAGTGTTTACATCATATTTTGCATGAGCTGCATCATGGATGGTTCTGACGATGCTGAGGATGTTAGTTCAGTTAATGTTTGTTGGGTAACTTTGGCGTAAGATATTCCGGTTCTAACTGTATTTAGATAACGCTGGTTTTTGTTGAGGAGTAATTTTTTTGGCAATAACCCTACCATTTCTTTTTCTCTGCAGCTCCTTTGCAATCGTGCAGCCCCTGTAGCTAGCTGGGTGTGCTTCAGAGCAGTTGACGCACTTCGCAGGTGTGTCTTTAGGTTTTGAGCATGCTGTAGTTAAGTGTTCTTCTGCGCATTTAACACAAGTTGGAGTTTTTCTACAGAATTTCTTTGTATGTCCACATCTTTGACATCTTTTACATTGTGGAATAGGCTTGCTATTCCTTAATGCCTCTATTTTCACTTTCATGTTATTGATGTATTGGATTTCTTAGATTTTATTGATGGCTTTATTTTCGTATGAGTGTCATTCGATGCTAGTGCCGTTTATTAAGGTTGTCAAGTTTCTGTACTCTTCAGAAAAGCTGACTTTAATTTGGTTGTTACTTATCATGCTAGTTTTATATTCGAACTGGCCTGTATTTAATTTTTCCTTGATTACGCCGTAGTCATCTACGTTACTCAAGATGACCGAGGGCGGTTTGATGGTTTTTGAAGTTTTATTTGTTTGCTTTTTAAGGCTTTCTTCTGCTTGTTCAGGCGATTCGGTAACCTTGCGCTTTTTCCTGTTTCTAGTTTTGGCAAAATCCAATCGGTTTCTTTGGCTACAAGTTTCTCCTCTCCATCTGAATTTGCTGAGCTGTAGGATTTGCTTCTTGAAGTTTTCTTTTCCTTTTGCGGTTGCAATAATTTCCTGTTTTGTTCCTGTAAAGCTAATACTGGCCCATGTTTTCCCTTCGTCGATCTCTAGTAAGTTCTTGTCCTGTAAGTTATCTTGCAATTCTTCAACAAGCGCTTCGCTGTTGCTTGCCCATTTTCTAAGGGTAAACCCTCCACTTTTTAATATATTGATTAGACTTACTTGGAGATGCGTTGCTTCTTCTATGGAGTCGGTTCCCGACATTAAATCATCCACGTAGAAGTCCTTGGTTGCTACTTTTGCAGCCATTGGGTATATTTGTCTTTCATCTTCAGCTAGCTGCAACAGGGTACGGATTGCCAGGTATGGTGCTGCTGTTGTTCCATAAGTTACAGTGGTAAGTTTAAACTCTTGAATAAGCTCCTCTGGAGAAAACCGCCATACTATCCTTTGGAGGTCCTGGTCTCCTTCGGCTATCTTGATCTGACAATACATCTTTCCAATATCTGCTGAAAATACAAACTTGTGTTTCCTCCACCTTAGGAGAATGTGCTTCAAATCTTGTTGCAATCTTGGTCCAGCAGTCATTAGCTGGTTTAAGCTGAGTCCAGTAGTGGTCTCCTCACTAGCATTAAAGACTACCCTTAACTTCGTGGTTGTGCTGTCTTCCTTCACTACCGCTTGAGGAGGGCTGAAGTAAGATTGTCGTATATTGGCTCCTGGTTGAACGCGTTTCATATGTCCCAGTTCTAAGTATTCCTTCATGAATGTTTTGTATTCTTTACCTAGAACTTTATTTTCTTCTAACCGCTTCTCTAGTTGAAGGAACCGTTCGATTGCCTTTTTTCTCGAATCCCCAAGCTTTTCTATTGGTTCCTTTCACAGTATATGTACCAGCAGCATTTCTCTGGTGGTTGCAACTGTAAAATTCTTCGCATTCTTTGTCTTCATTGGACATCACCTTTTCTGGTACTACTTCTTCAATTTCCCAAAATTTTGTGAGTTGTTCATCTTCTGCAGTACATGCGACCATTCTAAGAATTTTCCTTTCTTCTGATGGTGCTGTTGCATTCCCCGTGATGATCCATCCAAGTTCCTTGCTGTGAGCTAACAGGCCTCCGTTGAATTTTTGTACTCTTTCCAGAATTATTTCCTTGTAGATGTCTGCTCCTAGGATAACGTCTATTGGTCCAGGTTTATGGAATAGTGGATCAGCCAACACCAAATTCTTACGGTCCTGAAGTTGATAGTTTTCGACTGGTTCTTCTGGAAGTGGCTTGGTTAACTGTGGCAGGATCAGCATCTCGCATGTGGTTGTGTAGTTCCTTGGAAATCGTGGAGGTAGATTTACAGTTATTTGTCCTCGGGCTGTACCTGCTCCTTTCTTACCTAAACCAGAAATTTGCACTCTCACCTTTTCTTGTGGTAGACCAAGCGTTTCAGCTGCATATCTTGTAATAAATGTTGCCTGGGATCCGGAGTCTACTAGGGCTCTCAAGTACTCCAAATTCCCCGACGATGTCTTGACTCTAATGTAGGATTGGATGTAGGATTGCGATAAACGAACACAACACACACTTCAGCAAATATTCTTTAATAACTTTAATAGCTTTAGTGAACACTTAAAATGCAAATAACAAAAAAAAACAATATTCACATAAATACGTCTTTACTACTAGCGTCCATCTTATACCACGTCATTGTTGCACTGCCCCCGCGCACCAACTGTCTTGGTGGCTCAACACCCGTCTTCCGCGGCGTTGCCAATCCCACACTCGGCCATCCTAATCTTCATCCGGCCCGGAGGAAGCATCCATTTTGAACCACGGCTTCATGTATTCGGCAGTGGTGCATGTCTTAATAGGTCCGTCAAATACACCGTCTTTGATCACATCATATGTGTGTCCCGATTTCACTTTTATTACGCGGCATTGCCCGAGAAATTTAGGCTTTAACTTTTGACCGACTCCGAATTGTGTCCTTTTTATCGCGACGCGGTCGTTCACGCGGTAGCACATAGGGTGACGTCTTCTCAAATTATAATGTCTTTTATTTTCTTCTTGAACTTTTTTAATCTGTAGCTTCGCGTTTTTCCGCATTTCTTCTCTGTTCATTTGCAAGTCCTCTTGTATGGCTTCTTCCATTAAAGTTGTTAGCATTAAATCTGTCTTTAACCTCATCTTAGTGCCAATTAACAACTCAAATGGCGTCGTAGCTATACTCCTTTGATAAGTTGAGTTCAATGTTTGTTGTAATGCATCTATATGTTTATACCACTTGGCTGGGTCTTCCAGCGATAGCTTGGATAGGACTGGGATTATGATTCTATTAATCCTTTCGACTTGGCCGTTTGCCCTTGGCAACCCAGTTGTAACCGTATGGTGTTGGATCCCTTCTTCTTTGCAATAGTCTTCAAATTCGGCTGAAGTGAAAGCACTTCCTCTTTCTGATATAATCGTCGCAGGGTTCCCGAATACGTTCTTTTGTGATTCTAACTTACTTATTACCTCTTTCGTTGTCGTTGATTTGGTAGGATATAACCAAGTAAATTTTGTAAACGCATCAATAACGACTAGAATGTGTTTATAATTTTTACTTGTAGACTCCAATGGGCCAAGATGGTCCAAATGGTATGTGTTAAGGGAAACGTCTTCTTTATGGAGCGGACGCAGAAATCCTTCTTTTCGACCTTCTTTCCTGTTTACTAAAATGCATGGTACGCACGCTTGAATGTGCGCTAAAATCTTGGATTGTAGGTTAGGAATATAATAATCCCTTTCTATTAATTCTGCAGTTTTTCTTACAGCGAAATGCCCTTGCTCATGTGCACTTCTAATAATTTCGGTTTGCATCAACTTTGGTACCACTATTAGTTCACGGTCGTTGACAAACTTGTACAGCATATCGTTCTTGATAAAGTAGTCCTCATATGGCTTGTCTTTTAGTACTTCTCTTATAGCCTTAATTGTCTCATCTTTCTCTTGTGCTGCTCTAAATTTTGCGGATGGGGAGACAGCGTCGATCGTAATATTCATGACCGCATTACGACTCAGTGCATCAACATGTTTCATGCGAACTCTTTTCCGATGCTCGATAGTGTAGTTATATTCTTCTAATAAAAGAGCCCATCTTGCAATTCGTGGTGGTATGTCCCTTTTATATACAGTCTTTTGGAACGCTGCGCAGTCGGTAACTATTTTAAATTTGACACCCAGTAAGTATACTCTGAATTTCTTCAACGCTTGTACTACTGCTAGCACTTCAAGCTCATAGCTACTGTACTTCTTCTCGGCATCTGTTGTTTTCTTACTCATGAAATGTATGGGGTGTAAACGATTGTCATCTGGCAACTTTTGTAGTAAGACTGCTCCGTAACCTTCCACGCTGGCGTCCGTATGGAGTTCGGTTTCTAAGTCCTGTCTATAAATAGCTAGTACAGGTTCTCGAATATGTGCGTCTTTTAAATTTTGGAATGCCTGTCTCTCTTGTTCATTGAAATGAAAATCTCGATTTCCTTTTAGCATCTCGCTCAACGGTTGGGCTATACGAGCATAGTTACTTATAAACTTCCTGAAGTATCCCGTTAGACCAAGGAAACTCTGCACCTGTTTAATATTTTTTGGTTCTGGGAACCTTACCACAGCTGACGTTTTGTATGGGGATGGAAATAATTTTCCATTTTCAATCAAATGCCCCAAATATTCGATCTTCGACTTAAGAAAATGGCATTTCCTTTTGTTTATTTCTAGGCCGTAGTCTTTGGCCGTTTGTAAAACCATTTCTAGCTTACTTACTCCATCTTCTTCAGTCTGAGAGGGTATAATAAGATCGTCCATATAACTCAGAACTACTCCGTTATTCATCAGTTCTCGAAACACGGTATTTATAAATCTTTGAAACACAGCTGGAGAGTTACAGTGCCCAAACGGCATCCGAAGAAATTGATACTGTCCCGAGTGCATCACTATTGCTGTGTACTTCTTGCTTCCATTTTCAACTTTAACATGAAAGAATGCATTTTTTAAATCTATAGTGGTGAACAACTTTGCATTCTGCAATTTATCCAGCTGATCATCTATCAGTGGCAGCGGGTAACGGTCCTTAATTACCTTTTGGTTATTTTTCTGTAATCTACACACACTCGTGGAGAGCCGTCCTTCTTCTTTACGATTATCACCCGACTTGCCCACTCTGAGCTGCTAGGCTCTACTATGCCGTGTGATATCCATTCTTGTATTTGTCGCTCAAGTATTTCTCTTTCTGTGAATGGCAGTCTTCTTGGTCTGCTATAGATCGGTTCATGGTCTTTCATAATTATTTTCATTTCTATTGACGACTCCTTATTTTTGTCAGGTACATATTCTTGAATTAATTTACCTACCCTTTGCTGGTTATCTTCTGCCACCGTCTTATCTATATCAAGTTCGTCTTTAACTGGTTTAATGTGCAAGAAGGTGTCATCCACTCGTCTGGTAATTAAAATTCCCTCCTCATTGATCACTACATTCGCTTGATTCAGAAGTTCCTGTCCTATTATAGCATCCATGGTCATTGATTCTTGAGGTACGACATGTAATGTTGTAGGAAAATGGTTATCGTCAATCACTATACCAGTAGCAAAGAATCCAATCGTCGCTGTCCTGTTTTGTCCAAAACCTGTGAGCACTAGCTCCGGTTTACACATATCCGGTAGTTGAATTTTGTCATATACATCTTTTCTTATTAGGTTAACTTGGCTACCTGTGTCTACAAGAGCTTCCAACTCCATGTCTCCAACAATAATTTTCTTACACATTTAATTTTTCAAAGGAAAACTGGCTATATTCGTTACTGGGGCCGTTGACCTTTCCATGGGTGGCATCTTTTCTCTTCCCACTGTACATTCAAGGCTTTTGTGGCCAAAATTTCCACATTTAAAACATTTTGGGCCAGAGTCTCTAGAACGACACTGTTTTGAGCTATGCTCTTTCATTCCACAATTAAAACAATGATAAACTTTTCGACCGGAGTGTCCAACGGCTTCTTGTTCCGATTGGCTTCGTTTTGTTTCGACTCCAGCTGCTGCTTTCCGCTTTGTCGGTTGATGAGATTGAAGAGAACTTCTGGTTCTAATCTCTTCGTATATCTTTAGTTTACTTTTAAATTCTTTAATGGTATTGGCACCAAAAAGTACTACCTTATTCTTCACATCGTCTTTTATACCATCAATAACATACTGAATTAATGATTCTTCTTCTATTGCACCCCTGTTAGCTATATCTTTCATAGCCAACAAATATTGGTACGTCGTCTCATCTTTTTTCATCTTTCTGGTGTTCAACATTTGGTGCAATTTTGCCCCACTGATCGTCACTTTAAATTCAGCTGACAAGGCATTCTTTAATGCAGTCCATGTTGTAATTCGCTTCTCACTCTGAATAAATAATCTTGCTAGTCCCCTCAATGACTTTTTTGCAAAAATAAAGGTTTCCAAATCAGTCCACCGCATCAGTACTTTATTTTCCTCAAATTCTGTTATGAAGTCGTCCACTGAGTAATTATCTTCGCCGTTGAATAGTCGAACCGAGTCTTCTATGTCTCTGAAGCTGAGAAGAAATTTCGGCTTCACGTCATTGCATCCTGATGAATTTCCAGTTGATACCAGATCGTCGTTTATTCCAGCATTTTCGCGTCTACTTTCACGCCGATTTGAATAATTAACTACATCGTTCTTTTCGTCTTCGTTTTCGTCTTCATTTTCGTCTTCATCTGGCGTCGTTATTAGCAGATTAATATCCGTTAAGTGCTCACAAATCCGCTTACTTAAGTGTGCTGCTTCGCCCGCAATGTCCAAATTTAAAACATTACAAATGAGAATGAGTTCACCTACTAGTAATATAATTTAATTTTGCTTTATACGCTTCTGACCCGACACTAAAATTAAAACCGGTTTTTTCTATCGCCATCTTCTTCAAAAACTAATCGGTGAAGTAGTTTAATCGATTTAGTCGTTGCTGTATTAATATTAAGTGCAATATGCGGAATTTGACTTAAGTTTTCCATCGCGTTAATTATTAGTTATCAAAATCAATTATTTAACTATTTATAACGATTAACGGTCGCTACGAATGATTAAACATGCATTTAAAAGGAAATAATACGGAACGAACTCACCAATTTCGAAAGCGTCGATTTTTATTGGTTATCGCCTTTTATACTACAGACCGTGCACCACTGCGACCGTTTTATGTGTGCTGAACGCCTGGGCTCTTGCTTGGTTAGGCTACCCCTTCAACGTCTTTGAGGTTGGACCCCTGGATTGGCACTCGCTGCTGCAACTTCCAAGCGGAGCTTCGACCCTCTGCCCCTTCGATCGGTTAGGCAACCACTTTGACAGCTTCTAGAATGTTCTAATACGGCGTCGTTTCCAAATCGCGGCCGAGCCCCCAAAATTGTAGGATTGGATGTAGGATTGCGATAAACGAACACAACACACACTTCAGCAAATATTCTTTAATAACTTTAATAGCTTTAGTGAACACTTAAAATGCAAATAACAAAAAAAAAACAATATTCACATAAATACGTCTTTACTACTAGCGTCCATCTTATACCACGTCATTGTTGCACTGCCTCCGCGCACCAACTGTCTTGGTGGCTCAACACCCGTCTTCCGCGGCGTTGCCAATCCCACACTAATTAGGGCGGTTGCCAGCAAAACGTTGCTATGCTGTCTTCCTACTCGGCTTGCAACAATCTTTTCTTTCTCATTGGTTGCTGTCGCACTGGAAGTCGCCGCCGTGGCCTTGGGAGGCGGCTGCTGCTGCTGTTTACTAAAATCTTCGTGCAGAAGCCAATGGTGTTTTTTGTTACATACCTTGCATTTCCCTGGGCAAAAGTGTCTGGGGTTATATTTTCCTGTAGGCTTGATGCAGTTAGAACAAAGTTTTTTATTCTTTATAAAGTCCCAAATTTCGGATACCTTTAGGTTGTTGAATTTTGGGCAGGATTTGATGCTGTGTGATCCTCCGCAGTGGAAGCACGATACGTCAACAATGTGGTACGTCTTTACTGCCCACCGATTCTGGTGACTTTCCCATGGTTTCCCAATTCCATTTTTTCTGGGTTCGAGTTTGTTCCGTCTTTGCACAGCTTCCAGCGGTTGAAATCTTGTTTCCAAAAAATTCATTAGCTGCTCGAATTTTTGCACCTCTCTTGGTGCCGTTAGTGACTGCTCATGCAGTCTGTTGGTTTCCTTGTCCAACTTCCGTGTCACTATATGACACATGATAGGCCCCCATGTGGCCGTTTCAATTCCTAATTTCTCAATTGCTCTTAGGCATTCTGCAGTTGTGTCTAGGAGTTTCTTGATCCCCTCTGCATATTCGTTCGACAGGGTTGCCTGGTTGACTATGTCATCCAAATACTTTGCAAGTAGCAGCCTGGTGTTGTCGTATCTGTTCCTTATAATGAACCATGCAGACTCGTAATTGGCTTCAGTTGCCTCCAGGTGTTGTACTAACTTGCTGGCTTCCCCTCGTAACTGTGACTTCAAGTAATGCACTTTTTCCGCCTTACTTAGTTTTGAATTTTTATTAACAATTCTTCGAAAAATATCATGAAAGCTGGGCCATGCTTCGTAGGTCCCTTCAAGAACTGGAATTTTGAGAGTAGGCAACACTGTATTCGCATGGCTGTGTTCCTTGACACTTTGAACCTCTTGATCCTGGATGTGTTGGTACAAGACCACAACTATTTCGTTGACCATCTTCTTGGTCTCACGGAACTCCTTGTCGTCGTAGCTACCGTGGGATAGTATCTCCTCGTTTAGAGTTCTGATGTCATCCCAATCATCCTTAAAATTCTTAATGTTGTATTCACAATACCTTTTACTGCATTCCTCATTCAACCTATTCCAGACTTCCTGAATGTCGCTCTGGAGTGAATTCACCTTGATCTGTAGCCTTCTTATTCGAAACTGTCCCTCCTTGTCAGCAACTGTGGTCTTGTCCTCTTTTGGCGCTATTGGCTGCTGTGAACGTTCTCCTAGTGTGGCTAGATTTTCTTCGTACTTGTCGAGCAGGGCAACCCCTTCATTGTAAACGTCTTTGGTTTGCTAAAAAAATTTGTTTTTAAAATAAGGTTGTTCTTCTTCGACTTTCTTCGCCAGGTCTGAGTGGTTGGCCTCAAATTATTCCCAAAGTTGTTTTAGGGTGGATCTGCGAGCGGTGATATATGCTGTATTTTTTCTTGATGGGCCATCCTTCTTCAAGGTGATAATCTGCCTGCGAATGGATTGGGCTTTGAAAATCTCCCGGCGCTGCGCCATCGTAACGGTCTTGTTCGAGGGCTGGTACGTTCAAGGGATTACTGGACCAAATGCTGGGGACAGGAAGTCTAAAGGCTCGAAATATCAGATACTAGGGGCAGGAACGTTTTAATGGATCGAAGGACCAAATGTTCAGGGTGGAGGTTATAGTGGACTGTATGATTTTAATTTGGACAATTTACAGGATACGTCCTAAGGGTGCAGGAATTAAAAAGGGTTGTGAACCAACAGTCTCGTGCAGTCTCACACGAGATGATTTTAAAACTTTGATCCGTTGGCCAAAGATTGGGTGAATACAGAACAGATGTTAAAACTGTATTGTTTATTGACTAGAATATTTTCTATTTATATACATTAACTATGACGTAAATTACAAGGTTCATGTTATTTTGCCCCAGTTCCAGCTCGCGTATGCACTTGCGTATTCAATTTCATAACAAATAGATAACAAGTTTGCAAAATTGCAGTTTGTCGACCGGTCATTAGACCAGTGCTCATAATAAACGCTGACAGCTTTTGTTGTAATTTCCGTTAAAATTATGTTTTGGTTCCTAAACAATGTTATTTTTAAAAGTTTATAAAAACATGCATCCACAAAGACCAAAATATACAGGCTGTATTTAAGAAAAAAAATTTTAAGTTGCGTGAAAGTTAAAATATGCTGTATATTAAAAAACAAACTGCAACTTTGCCATGCATGCATGTAATCTCAGTATCATGCTATTTTGTTGAGTAGGTTGTGTGAACAGCGTTGAATTCAGTAAGAAATTGTGTTGTAGACTGTGTATGTTCATTATTTTGTGTTTGGTTAGTGTTTTTTAAAAGAACATTGCTGTATGATATATTTTGGTTTACGGGGAGAATTGGATGATTTATTTGTTGTCTAGACTGATATTTGGAATCGGTAGTGTTTATAATTACGTTTTTTTTTCTGATTTGTATTTTGAAGGTCTTAATATACCATGCAACCCCTATAATTCGTAGGGTGGGGGCCTAGGCAAAGCCCACAAGTTGCTGCAATGTCTCTAGTTTTTTGGCATTTTTCGGAGTCATGCAATCCTCCGCATTTGACGCATGCATACGGGAAGTTGCAATAAGCTTTGGTATGGTTATAGTTCTGGCATCTTGTGCACTGTGGTATTTCTGTATTTTGTGGTTCTATAACCAAATTTTTATTTTGTAAATATTTCAGTTTGTGAATTTCTTTGTTGTTTAGTGCAGGTTCAAGATCTATGAAGAATATTGGGAGTGGTTCTTTCGTTTTCCTGTTCCTTATTTTTACAATGTTTCTGATTTTATGTCCTCGTGTTTTTATTTCTCCTTTTATTTCGTTTACTGGAAGCGATTGGTGTAAGTGTTTTAGTACTATGCGATAAGCTCTTCATTTGGTATGTATGATTTTTTTCTTCTTGTAGGAATGTAATGAACTTCCTGTATGTATCTCGGGTATTTACTCTAATTTTTACATTGTTTGCCATACGTTTAGTGGTATATTGTTCGTCTTCTACCCTGTATAAATATTGGGGGCGGTTTCGTTGTTTTTACATTAGTGGTTTGTGAGATTTCCTCTTTAGTTGTATCTTTATTTGTTGTGGATAGTCGTGAAAAACGGTTTGATTGATTGACTGGATTTGTTTCTTCAGATTGAATTTTTGTACCACCGTTAGGCTTTAATATTCTTTTCCTTTTGTTTTGTTTAACCTCTTGCCAGTTGTTTTCAGTGGTCATAGTTTCGTCTTCTTCCGTGTCAGTATTAAATTCACTTGGGTTTACTTGCGTTTCTGTGTGTAGGGTGTAGGTTATGATGGGAAGGGTTGGGAGTTATATGGAGGGTAGGATATAGAAACAGATGGAAAGCCTGCGGGGCTAATATTTGGCTATTTGTGTTAGACGAATACGGTTGCATTTGAATGTTTGGTAGCGGTAGATATTGGTTGTAATTCATACCGGCTTAATAATTTGTTGTTGCGGATCCATATCCGGTTGAGAGGCCAAAGCTACTGCCGACAGGGAACATTGACTTTTCGTATAGTGGGTTTTATATGGGGCTAGTGAATAAATAACTTGGATATGTTATTGCACTTTTATACTATTTACGTTGATAGCCGTCCGAGGTTCACGTACTGTTATCACTCGGCGCGGTGCACACGTCCGCTCTGCTTGGAATCTCAGACAGACTCGGACTCTATTGTAGCACTGCTTTCGGTATTACAATAATCATATTGTGACACCAAAGTAGATAAATAAATAGTTTTGTATGGCTATCTCTTTCATATTCAAGCATTCTGTCTTGTTTTGTTCGTTCTATCTCAATGTTGTTACACAATGGTGAGCAAAAGTATGGAAACACCTACATATCTCCTATAATTTTTAAGGGATTTCTATGAAACTTAATATGTGTATAGTATATGGCCTTTCAAGCAAAATGGAAGTATACGTATTGTAACATGTTTTTCGGTTTAACCGGAAGTTGCACACAATTTAAAATTTTTAAATGGAACACCATGTATATTTTTTAGTATTCGGATAGAGAATTAGATTTCGAATTCAAAAATATTTAGTTTTGTACGTTTACTGGGTTTTCTATCAAATTAATGAGTCAAAACCAGTATGAACGTAAACTAATTGCACAAACTTCTCTGACAGATACAATTGTTCATTATCCTGATTTTTATAAACATTTTTTTTTAGTATTTGCATAGAAGTTGTGAAATTTTTAATTAGCGGTATGTCTTTTTCAGGTAGTTTATGTTTTTGTTCACTCCATTGCACTTTAGTTATATTTAATTATTTTCCTAAAGGTATATTGGTAATACAATGCAAGTGAATCCGAAATAAAATTTCTTTACATGAGTAAGTACTTCAAACACGTTTGTAACATCAGAAAGATCTATGTAAAAACGTATTATATGCGAATTATTAAAAATTACTTGCAATTTACAGCATCCTTTCGACTTGTACCCTAGTAAATAAGCTTTATCACTAACAGATGGCGCGACGTAGTAATTAACACTTACCATTATCAATCCTGTAGAGTATAAATACCTTGTTGCGAGCATGTTTATGCATATTAATTATTATTTATCAATTGTACACGAAAGCTACTTATTACTAAATTTTTGGAACCCGGAACTTCGGGTAATAATCGAAATAATAAGATACTTACTAGGGATGGTAAAACCTGTTCCGCTACAGGATCAGGTGCACCTGATCCGACTCCGAACGAGGTGCAAGAAACTAGGTTCAGTTCCGCTTGCGGTCACCGGGAAATTACAGGTCTCGCCAGACGCTGGAGCGGTCGGAGTCGGATCTCGGACGGGCCTGCACCTACAGTCTATGCATACAGTCGCATGTTATGACTCAAATGTAGGGGACGTGATTTTGATTTGAATCCGACGGCTCCGGTCGGAAGTTGATGCTGGGTCGTCTATTTCAATTGTAAAATATTTCTTTGATTGCATTAGCAGGGCATCAATAACTATTACAATTAAATATGTCTATTACAATTTAAAAATATGAGATGTTTTCCCTTACAATGATTTTGGCACAACACACGAGGCATTGCCATAACGATCCCGCAATTCCGAATCCGAATCTGAAATTCCTTGCGTAGATTATGCAGTTCCTAGTCAGTTACGAACGATTGCGAAGCGCAAACCGCGTCGATCCATTTCCATTCCGGTTTCAAATTCGAAGTCTTTGCAGTCCGAGAAAGAGGAGCGATCCGATCCACTTCGTAGGAGCGAGAGTCCGGCATTCCGTTCCCCAGTTCCGCCGCTCCGCGCTTCTTAGCGCTGGGGCGGTTTGGCTTAGATGCAAAACGGTTCGATTCATTGAAGGAACACCGGATCAGGCGACCCACTCTTTAAAGAACCCCAGAACCCGGTACACCTACTCCGGTAAACGAACTAGGTTCAAAAGAGTAGGTTCGGGAATTGACAACCATCCCTAATACTTACCTAGCTAGGATAACAGGTGTACTGTACAAACGATCGGTGTTACAGTTACCGGTTAGTAGAAATGTGCGATTCTCTCAAGAAGATCGATTCTATTACAAATCGAAGTACAAAAGATAATCTTTTTTCAAATACAATTTACCCTAATGCATATTTCTGAAAAATTGGTTTGGGAAATTAAAACACCAATATAACGTAATTATCACTTATTTATGATAATACTGGGTAAGCGCATAGCTTTAATACCATACAATAAAGAAACTACAAGAAACAATATTTTTATAATACATATACAGCGTGTCCAAGATAAGGAGGGCCAGTATGGGGATCTCGTTAATTGTAAGAGATACAAATTTGGTTAAATAGGAAGAACGTTGCGTAATTAAAGGACTAACAAAATGAATCCTAGATATCCTTGATATGATTTTTAATTTTTGAATTATAGGAAACACCTAATTTTGGTATTTTCTATTTTATTTTTTCTAGAGTTTATTAGAGTTAGAGTGAAACTGATTAAACTCTTTATTGCAACTTTTAGTGGACTTTAAGATTACGTTATCAATTTTTTTTCCGTCAAACGTCTTTGAGAAACCATCATCAACTTCATATTTTAAATACTGTTCTGATTCGGATGCCAAATTTTGGAAGCCCGTTTTATTCTGAATTCAACAATGTACCACAACACATTATGGTTTAATTGCGTTTCGAGTCTTTAACCATCCTCAAGAAATTTTTGGATAAAGACCTGTGTCCTAGACTCTAGGACCTAGAGCATTCCATACGTTGTTTCAGGGTTTTTAATTTAAAGAAAAACGAAATGAGCCTCACTGAATGTTTTTTATTTGTAATTTTAATTATTGTTTATAAGGAAGAAAAATAATCAGTAAATTAGTTACTGACTATTGAAAACTACTTGTATTCCAAGACCAAACGTGATTATTAAGGATTAAAAGCACCCAGTGTGGCTCATTACAACTAAAGCAACGTATGAAAAGCTTTAGCACACAGGTCCGTATCCAAAAATTTCCTGATGGTGGTCTCCAAAAACTCGAAACGTAATTAAACCATAATATGTGGTACATTATTGAATTGAGAATAAAGTGGGCTTCAGAAATTTTCCATCAGAAAATGAGAATCGTATTTAAAAAAATGAAGTTGATGATAGTTAGTCGAAGACGAAACGTCGAGTAAAAAAGTTGATAACGTAATCTCGGAGTACATAAAAAGTTGCTATAAAGAAGTTTTTGTCAGTTTCGCTCTAACTTTACTATTAAACACCAGAAAAACATAAAATAGAAAATCCAAAACTTTTTTTTAGATAATTCAAAAACGAAAAATTGTATGAAGGGTTTCTAGGCGTCACTTTGTTTGTATTTTAATTGCGCAACTTTCTTCCCATTTAACCAAATTTGTATCTCTTGCAATTACCGAGATACCCATACTGGCCCTCCTAATCTTTGACAACTGTATAGGTTTGTAACACTACCAAATAAAATAGGAAAAGTTATATATGTAGGACCACACAATTATTAGAAACAAAATAGGTACTTTTCATATCCCAGTCTTCCTTATATAAGAAATGACGAAACAAAATCCTAGATAATCTTGTTCATAAAATTCTATTCCTAGCCTAGGTTATCGTCAAGCCGGCCTGAGAAGATAATTGTTCGGATGGAACTGAAGTTCCAACAACAGTGACCAATTTCTCGGCTACTTGCGTTAATCTTGAAGAAACTTGTTTGTAAACCTCACAAACAAAGATTTGTTTTTAATGATGCGACAGGTTGCTCCAAATATAATTTTAGATCATAATAAAGCTAATTTTCTTTACGATAAGCATCAGTATGTTGACTATGGGATAAGACCAATGATTTATGGTGACTACATATACCAGAACTACCAGAAGTCCCTTCTTTAGGAACTATAAGATGAAATACTTCTTCTTCTAAACCATCACCGTCTTTAAAGTTATGTAGTAAGATTAATGTTTGAAATGCCCTGTGCACAAGCTAAGGGAACTCAAAATTCTCTTTTTAAATCTCGGATCCAAAATAGTTCCCATTGCTAAAATTTGTACTTGTTCGAAGTCGCCAAATCCTTTTCTTATTTCAAGAATGGCAGTTCCACGCATTGTTCTAGTTTTTGCAGTAGTTGGCTGTACATTATCAATTTTGCCATCCATGTATTGAATCTGATCGACACTAAAGAAACATTGTTTCCTTGAAAACCAGATAACAATATCTCAACCAGTTTGGCCACCATAAACGTCTGAACACTTTTTTGCAATTAGTTCTCTCTAGCGGGGGAAGCCAACTGCACGCGGGTCGGACTGTGTTGCTTGTTATCACGACTTGTTGTCCAAGGAACCTCTGGAGGGTTTTCCCCATACATGATTTGGCGGCGCCAGTATCGACTAGGGCGCTGAATGTTCTTCCCTTGATGACTATTGGTAGGAATAACCGGTCATCCAGGGCAGCCATTCTGGACGAGGGGTTCGTAGTTTGGTTATAGAAGTTTTTCACACGTCTAAGCCTTTGGGACCATTCGGGGTGCTGGAGTCGACGTGTAAAGGCCCCGGCCTTCTGGTGTCGAGAACGCCTCACATTTCTCGACGGCCGGGAGGGCTTCCCGACCTCCTGCAGTACCTGCTTTGCCGCACCAGAAGCAAAAAATCTTTTGGGCCTTTGGCAAAGGAATCTTCGGTGGCCTCGCTGTCCACACTTTCAACAATTCTCGGTGCGGCTATATGCGGTGCTGGTCGAGGCAGTAAGGGACTTGGTAGTTGGTTGTTCCCGTTGGTTGTTTCCGAGGGTTTGTAGAGACGAAACGGTTGGCGTCTGAAACACTGGAGCAGACGACTTTGGGTTTGCCGGGCCGATACGCCGTCTCCGCCATGAAGGCTTGACTAGCCGCTGGGGGTGGTTGGAAATAGGATTGCTCCAGCTGTAAACCTCACAAACAAAGATTTGTTTTTAATGATGCGACAGGTTGCTCCAAATATAATTTTAGATCATAATAAAGCTAATTTTCTTTACGATAAGCATCAGTATGTTGACTATGGGATAAGACCAATGATTTATGGTGACTACATATACCAGAACTACCAGAAGTCCCTTCTTTAGGAACTATAAGATGAAATACTTCTTCTTCTAAACCATCACCGTCTTTAAAGTTATGTAGTAAGATTAATGTTTGAAATGCCCTGTGCACAAGCTAAGGGAACTCAAAATTCTCTTTTTAAATCTCGGATCCAAAATAGTTCCCATTGCTAAAATTTGTACTTGTTCGAAGTCGCCAAATCCTTTTCTTATTTCAAGAATGGC
The DNA here is from genome assembly GCA_940337035.1 of Agriotes lineatus. Lineage (NCBI taxonomy): Eukaryota > Metazoa > Arthropoda > Insecta > Coleoptera > Elateridae > Agriotes > Agriotes lineatus. Next base: position 120,747 of record CALNHX010000970.1, on the reverse strand, counting down.
AGTTCCACGCATTGTTCTAGTTTTTGCAGTAGTTGGCTGTACATTATCAATTTTGCCATCCATGTATTGAATCTGATCGACACTAAAGAAACATTGTTTCCTTGAAAACCAGATAACAATATCTCAACCAGTTTGGCCACCATAAACGTCTGAACACTTTTTTGCAATTAGTTCTCTCTAGCGGGGGAAGCCAACTGCACGCGGGTCGGACTGTGTTGCTTGTTATCACGACTTGTTGTCCAAGGAACCTCTGGAGGGTTTTCCCCATACATGATTTGGCGGCGCCAGTATCGACTAGGGCGCTGAATGTTCTTCCCTTGATGACTATTGGTAGGAATAACCGGTCATCCAGGGCAGCCATTCTGGACGAGGGGTTCGTAGTTTGGTTATAGAAGTTTTTCACACGTCTAAGCCTTTGGGACCATTCGGGGTGCTGGAGTCGACGTGTAAAGGCCCCGGCCTTCTGGTGTCGAGAACGCCTCACATTTCTCGACGGCCGGGAGGGCTTCCCGACCTCCTGCAGTACCTGCTTTGCCGCACCAGAAGCAAAAAATCTTTTGGGCCTTTGGCAAAGGAATCTTCGGTGGCCTCGCTGTCCACACTTTCAACAATTCTCGGTGCGGCTATATGCGGTGCTGGTCGAGGCAGTAAGGGACTTGGTAGTTGGTTGTTCCCGTTGGTTGTTTCCGAGGGTTTGTAGAGACGAAACGGTTGGCGTCTGAAACACTGGAGCAGACGACTTTGGGTTTGCCGGGCCGATACGCCGTCTCCGCCATGAAGGCTTGACTAGCCGCTGGGGGTGGTTGGAAATAGGATTGCTCCAGCTGGAGGGTCTCATATTTTTCGGCCATCTGCACGAGCTCGTCCAGGCGATGAAAATCCTTCCTGCGTCCATATAATTTATATTCTGGGTGAAGATTTTCGTAAATGCGTTCTAACTGTTCTTGTTCGCGGGTAACTCCAAATATTCGTAACACCATTTGTAGGGCGATAGTGAAGTCGGCCTCGGATTTCTTCTGGCACTGTGTTCGATTCCAAATTTTTTCGGCCATTCGAAATTGGAAACGCGGGGGTAGGTATTGGTTTTCCTCCACTTTTGCTTATTATTCCTGATCCATATTAACGATTTTTTCTTTAAAAGTTCAGGTAAAGCGGTGAGGACGTCATGGTCACGGAATTGGTAGCAAGACAAAAGTTGCTCGATTCTTGCTAGGAAGGAACTTCAGAGCCCACTTGCGGATGTTGTTGCATATTTGAGAATTGTTGAGCTTCGGAAGCTCCGAGATTTGTTGCTCTACCTCTTCCTCATTTTGGTGATCTTCATCTTCTTCTTCTATGTGCTGTTTTTCTTGTGTGTCTTCAGTTGCGTCCCCGTAGTCTTGGTCTCCTGTTTCTGTTCCTCTCAAGTACTGCGACATTCTTTATCTCAGTTGCCGTCCGTATCTAGCCCAACTCCGGTTACGACTCCTCGTAGGACGTCCGCTCTGAGGTTGTAGATCCAGCTAACTTTCACTCGTGGAGGGGCCGCTAGTGTGCCATCGCCATTGTCCTGATCTACCATATTAAATCTGGCAACGGCGTTTGTATAGAAACCCAATCAAAACTGTAATGTTTACTCAAATATTTTTCAAGGTATCCTCGGGCGACAATATCTAGTGAACCGGAGCGGCAGGCGGGTGTTTACCGATCTATATATATTTGAGTTTACGTCTCTGCTCGGATACAGCTATGTGACGTTTTCACCTCTTTTCTAAGAGCCCCAAAGTTATTACCTCGGATTTCGCTCAAATCGGAGAAATGCGTTTCCTCAAATATATGATAGATCAGTAATAACACTAGATAATTATCAAAATAAATATAATGTTTATAACTATGTACAGGGTGGGCCAAAGTAGATGCTTTCTTATGAAAACTCATGTTCCTGTCAGAGATAGAAAAATTTTGACCAACGTCTCCCGAGCTCAAATTTTATGAAAAAGTTACTGGTGCAAACAGAATTTTGCTATCGTAAACCAGAATTCTTCGATTTCTTTAAACCCTTTTAGCTTTTTCTTTTTAGGAATAATTGATTTCTGTAAAAACTTTCTCATAGCAGTTTTTGGTGTAAAATAGGCTGGTGAATTTATTTTAATACAGGGTGTTTCGTAAATTTGCTGCAACAAAAATTTTCTTTTTTCTTATGGGACACCCGGTATATTTAGAATTTTTTTTGTAGTCCTTAAAATTCTCTTTTTAAAAATATATAATACTATATATCTAAAGTTAGCATTTTACGGTATATTTGGCTTTAAGTTAAATTAACTAAAAATATCAAGTCATTGTGTCATAGCGCCGAATGACCATTGTTTTAAACCAACATTAGCAATATTTGTGACGAAAACAAAGTTGGCGCTAACTAAATAAAAAAAAACAAAAAGCATATAGGGTTACAAACATTTACAACAAATAACAAAATTAATAAAACGTATTCCCACCCAACGATATGTCCTTTTATAACATTCGTTCAAACTGGGCACCGTTCTGATTAATACACAAACGGCAACGTTGTTTGACAGCATTTGCAGCATTTCTTAGCTCAAATTTAGAAATTATAGCAAATGCATTTTGTACTGCATCCTCTTGCAATTCTCTTGATGTAATCGGTTGTCTATATGTCAAATCTTTAATTTTTCCCCAAAAATAGCAGTCTAGGGGTGTCATATCGGGGGACTTCACTGGCCAAGCGATTGGTCCTTGGTTCCCTATCCACTCTTCACCAAACTGCACTTTTAAGTAATTAGTTATAACTCTTCAATTATGAGGTTGTGCACCATCTTGTTGGAAGGTGGAAATTTAAATAGACACGGATAAAAAACCAGATTCTGTTAAAATTCAAAAGCTATTCGACTAATTTGACAGCGGCCAACTTTGTTTTCCTCATAAATATTGCTAATGTTGGTTTAAAACAATGGTCATGCGGCGCTATGACACAATGGCTACTTGATATTTTTAGTTTATTTAACTTAAATCCAAATACACCGTAAAATGCTAAATTTGGACATATAGTGTTATATATTTTTGAATAGATAATTTTAAGGGCTGCAAAACAATGTATAAAAATACCGGGTGTCCTATAAGAAAAAAGAAAACTTTTGGTGCAGCAAATTTACAAATCACCCTGTATTAAAACAAAATGCACCAGCCTATTTTAAACCAAAAACTGCTATGAGAAAGTTTTTACAGAAATCAATTATTCCTAAAAACAAAAAAGCTAGAAGGGTTTAAAGAAATCGACGAATTTTGTAAAAACGCCCCCTAGCTGCCTAACGGTTTACGATAGCAAAATTCTGTTTGCACCAGTAACTTTTTCAGAAAATTTGAGCCAAGGAGATGATGGTCAAAATTTTTCTATCTTTGACAGGAACATGAGTTTCCATAAGAAAGCGTCTACTTTGGCCCACCCTGTAGATTAATAAGGCAAGAAAGAATTATACATTATTAAATTATACTGATACTTTTAGGGCGGTACCCGTTTTTCTGGCTCGGGCCGCAACCAAAGGTGCGGGAGTGTAATGCAGGTTCGCCGGGGACGGCCGGATCTTCCAGTAAAGGATCAGGTAGGTCGTTTGCCTCGCTTAAAGATCGCGCCCGTCACTTCTTGGATAATAATCCTCATAGCTCTCTTGTACCCACTGATTTTTGCCTTCTCCTTTGTATTGTTGAGAAAGCACGGCGGCTATAATTTGCCGTAGTAATTAGCAGGTTTTTGATTTACCTTAAGCCGGCTCTACTTGTTAAAGCCGCAAGGAGATCCGCTACTATCCTAGGTAACTCCGGAGACGGCTACGTCCTTAATTCCAGCGGGTCGACAACCTTTGGTTCTTCACTGATAAGCGAAGTTTCGGCATTAGAATGGCGGAAAACTTGCTATAGGAAGGCATCGACTGCGAGCTTCTGGATGGCGTTTTCATACGTTTGAATCGAGATCTCCAGGTGAGTTTCTAGTGTAGCGGTCTCGAGGTGGTGGCTTCGGGCCCGCAGTGACGGCGATGAAAATCTCTGCGTGCTTTAACGTTAACAAAATTAAATTTTGTGAAATATGGCCTTCCTAGTCGCCCTTAAATTTGCGTTCGGGAATTAAACTGCTGAGGGCAAATAAAGGCGTTCTGGTCGGATAAGCTACAGGGAAGTTAAGGCTAGTTTGGGCTGACAGAATACGCTGTCATCTCCCTTAGTGCGTATTCAATATGGGTTTATTCCGCGAGACAGAAAAGCGCTGTCGGGATGGAATAGGCAGGTAAGGAGAGAAACTAATTTTTGAGAAGGAAAATCTCAAGATCCTGGAATGGCTATGACGTCGCCTTTTATACATTTTGCGAGCCGTCATCGGTACATATGCTCCCCTCTTTAAATGGAAAGGGAAAGACTCCGTCGGTCCTTCAGCGCCGCTTTGCGCATAGTGGATGGGATTCCTTTTTCGCGCGTCAAACTGATGCAGCGTTTGATAGGGCGGACATTAAATTTAAATATATTTTAGGCATGATACTAATTTATTTCAGGAGCAAACGTTACAGTACGTTCTAATAGGTTTTCCGCCCAGTAAAATTTCTTCCTTATTTTCTGTGTTAATTCTTAGTGTTTTGGTTTTATTGGTGTTAATTCTGAGCCATATTTCTGCTGTTTTCCTTTTGAGTTCATTGATTTTGGTTTGCATGTGTTTAAGTTTTTCTGTGATTAAGCACATATCGTCAGCGAATTCTAGGTCTTCTAAAACTCGTCCAAACTTCCACGATAGACCTTTTCTATTGACGACTGCTTTCTATCGAACATCTAATATAGCGTTTTTATAACTCTTGTCTATATGATTTATTTGAATTTGAGTCGTTCCATCAGGCGCGATGTCAAAGTAACTTTGGGAATTAATTTGTGTGTGAATACACTTCGTCCTATTAATAAGTTATTTAGGAAGCAAAAATCTAAGAGCATGTTTGCATTCTCGTTTACCTCTCCTACGCCTTCTTTGCCCATTACGTTTTCTCTATTTTTATTGTTATTCCCTATCTTCGCATTGAGATCACCCATCAGAACTTTGATATCTGTCCTATATTTACTATACAGTTCATCGTATGCTTTTTGTAATTGTTCATAGAAAACCCCTTTATTTGTCATTATATCGTTATTTGTTGGTGCATATACGCTTATTACTATGAATTTGGAAAATCTTTCCGTGAATCTTGCTGTAATTATACTCTCCGAAATTGGGTCCCATTCCAAGAGAGTATTTTTCGCTTCTTTTCCTAGCATTATGGCCACCTAATATTCATGTTTTGCAGTATCCTCCGATTTCCCTGAAAAGATCGTTATTTTTACATTTGACAATTTCACTTCGCCTGAACCAAGCCATCTCGTTTCACTTAAACCCAGCACTTCAATTTTATATTTTTCCATTTCATCCTTTAGCTGGTTCGTCTCACCTACTTGGTTCGTCGTTCGTGTATTCCAGCATCCCAAATATATTATTTTGCGTATGTAGAGTTCGCTTTTTGGGTAATTTCTATTATTATTTTTCGTTTTTCTCATCCTCTTGTTTTTACTTCCAATAATTTATTTAAATTTCTTACTTGTATGTCCTTTTGGTTCCCTATATATTCCGATTTCTTTGTTTATTTCCTAGCATTTATTGTCATGATTCTGTCCCCTCAGTGCTCTGTCAGTTTTTTGAGATTCTTTTCTCTTGTTGTTCCATGCCCTCCAGTTCCCCTTGTTTCTCATCCCATTCATATACTTTGTTGTTTATTGTTAGCTTTTTATATGCTATTATATTAGTATTAGTAGTATTAGTAATAATAATGATAATAATAAAATACTACACTATTATATTTTGTGGTTTGATTGAACAAAAAATACGAATGCATGACATAATGTTATGTTATTAACAGTTCCAAGAGGATAAAATTTTTGGAGCTCTGTAACTTTTTTCTTATTTGCTATACTCATACAAATATGCTATTTATAAAAGTTTATAAAAACATGCATCCACAAAGACCAGGTTGTATATAAGAAAAAAAAAATTAAATTGCGTGGAAGTTAAAATATCCTGTATATTAAAAAACAAACTGCAACTTTGCCATGAATGTATAGAATCTCAGTATCATGCTATTTTGTTGAGTAGGTTGTGTGAACATAGCGTTGAATTCAGTAAGAAATTGTGTTGTAGACTGTGTATGTTGATTATTTTGTGTGTGGTTAGTGTTTCTTAAAAGAACATTGCTGTATTATTGATTTTGGTCTTCGGAGAGAATTGGATGATTTATTTGTTGTCTAGACTGATATTTGGAATTGGTAGTGTTTATAATTATGTTTTTCTTCTGATTTGTATTTTGAAGGTCTTGATATACCATGCAACCCCTATAATTCGAAGGGTGGGGGCCTAGACAAAACCCACAAGTTGCTGCAGTGTCTCTAGTTTTTTGACATGTTTCGGAGTCATGCGATCCTCCGCATTTGACGAATGCATACGGGAAGTTGCAATAAGCTTTGGTATGGTTATAGTTCTGGCATCTTGTGCACTGTGATATTTTTGTATTTTGTGAAGGTGGTTCTATAACCACACTTTTATTTTGTAAATATTTCAGTTTGTGAATTTCTTTGTTGTTTGGTGCAGGTTCAAGAGCTATGAAGAATATTGGGAGTGGTTCTTTCGTTTTCCTGTTCCTTATTTTTACAATGTTTCTGATTTTATGTCCTCGTGTTTCTATTTCTCCTTTTATTTCGTTTACTGGAACCGTTTGGTGTAAGTGTTTTAGTACTATGCGATAAGCTCTTCATTTGGTATGTATGATATTTTTTTTCTTCTTATGGAATGTAATGAACTTCCTGTAGGTATCTCGGGTATTTAGGCGAATTTTGACATTATTTGCCATACCTTTAGTGGTATATTGTTCGTCTTCTACAATTTTTTGAAGAGCGTTGATGATTTTTGCATAATTTGTGACACCCTGTATAAATATTAGGGGCGGTTTCGTTGTTTTTACATTAGTGGTTTGTGAGATTTCCTCTTTAGTTGTATCTTTATTTGTTGTGGATAGTCGTGAAAAACGGTTTGATTGATTGACTGGATTTGTTTCTTCAGATTGAATTTTTGTACCACCGTTAGGCTTTAATATTCTTTTCCTTTTGTTTCGTTTAACCTCTTGCCAGTTGTTTCCAGTGGCCATAGTTTCATCTTCTTCCGTGTCAGTATAAAGTTCGCTTGGGTTTACTTGCGTTTCTGTGTGTAGGGTGTAGGTTGTGATGGGAAGGGTTGGGGGTTATATGGAGGGTAGAATATAGAAGTAGATGGAAAGCTTGCGGGGCTAACATTTGGCCATTTGTGTTAGACGAATACGGTTGCATTTGAATGTTTGGTAGCGGTAGATATTGGTTGTAATTCATACCGGCTTAATAATTTTTTGTTGCGGATCCATATCCGGTTGGGAGGCCAAAGCTACTGCCGACAGGGAACATTGACTTTTCGTATAGTGGGTTTTATGTGGGGCTAGTGAATAAATAACTTGGAAATGTTATTGCAGGTTTATACTATTTACGTTGATAGCCGTCCGAGGTTCACGTACTGTTATCACTCGGCGCGGTGCACACGTCCGCTCTGCTTGGAATCTCAGACAGACTCGGACTCTATTGTAGCACTGTTTTCGGTATTACAATAATCATATTGTGACACCAAAGTAGATAAATAAATATTTTTGTATGGCTATCTCTTTCATATTCAAGCATTCTGTCTTGTTTTGTTCATTCGATCTCAATGTTGTTACACAATGGTGAGCAAAAGTATGGAAACACCTACATATCTCCTATAATTTTTAAGGGATTTCTATGAAACTTAATATGTGTATAGTATATGGCCTTTCAAGCAAAATGGAAGTATACGTATTGTAACATGTTTTTCGGTTTAACCGGAAGTTGCACACAATTTAAAATTTTTAAATGGCGGTATGTCTTTTTCAGGTAGTTTATGTTTTTGTTCACTCCATTGCACTTTTGTTATATTTAATTTTTTTCCCAAATGTATATTGGTAATACAATGCAAGTGAATCCGAAATAAAATTTCTTTACATGAGTAAGTACTTCAAAGACGTTTGTAACATCAGAAAGATCTATGTAAAAACGTATTATATACGAATTATTAAAAATTACTTGCAATTTACAGCATCCTTTCGACTTGTACCCTAGTAAATAAACTTTATCGCTAACAGATGGCGCAACGTAGTAATTAACACTAACCATTATCAATCCTGTAGAGTATAAATACCTTGTTGCAAGCGTGTTCATGCAGATTAATTATTATTCATCAATTGTCCACGAAAGCTACTTATTACTAAATTTTTGGAACCCGGAACTTCGGGTAATAATCGAAATAATAAGATACCTACTAGGGATGGTAAAACCTGTTCCGCTACAGGATCAGGTGGACCTGATCCGACTCTGAACTAGGTGCAAGAAACTAGGTTCAGTTCCGCTTGCGGTCACCGGGAAATTGCAGGTCTCGCCAGACGCTGGAGCGGTCGGAGTCGAATCTCGGACGGGCCTGCACCTCTACAGTGTGTGCATACAGTCGCATGTTATGACTCAAATGTAGGGGACGTGATTTTGATTTGAATCCGACGGCTCCGGTCGGAAGTTTTTGCTGGGTCGTCTATTTCAATTGTAAAATATTTCTTTGATTGCATTAGCAGGGCATCAATAACTATTACAATTAAATATGTCTACTACAATTTAAAAATATGAGATGTTTTCCCTTACAATGATTTTGGCACAACACACGAGGCATTGCCATAATGATCTCGCAATTCCGAATCCACAATGCAAGTGAATCCGAAATAAAATTTCTTTACATGAGTAATTACTTCCAACACGTTTCTAACATCAGAAAGGTCTATGTAAAAACGTATTATATGCGAACTAAAATTACTTGCAATTTACAGCATCCTTTCGACTTGTACCCTTGTAAATAAACTTTATCACTAACAGATGGCGCGACGTAGTAATTAACACTTACCATTATCAATCCTGTAGAGTATAAATATCTTGTTGCAAGCGTGTTTATGCCAATTAATTATTATGTAGCAATTGTACATAGCAGCCACTTATTACTAAATTTTTGGAACCCGGAGTTCGGGTAATAATCGAAATAATAATATACCTGTTACTTACCTTTCTAGGATAACAGGTGCACCGTACAACCGTTCGGTGTTACAGTTACCGAAATGTGCGATTCTCTCAAGAAGTTCGATTCTATTAGTGATGGGCACTATCGAATACTTACTAAATGAGTAGTATCAACTATCGAATGAATTTATTCGAATATTTTTATTCGTTTTCCCTATTTGCGCCATTTGCTTAAGAATATTTATTAAATGAACTCCTAACTATTGAATGCATTTATTCGAATATCATATTCGCTTTAGAATTCAAAATATTTTTAAAGGTGTATACCAATAAAATAATAAGATAATAATTGATAATACTTGTTGTGATATATGATATGGTAGATCCAATATCTAATTTGCTTTCCTGTATAATAGGTTAGTGTAAAAAATATCTAATTCGCTTTAGCGGTGCACTCCATGTGTTTTAGAATAGACAATGGGGCATGTATGGGTGGCCGTCGATTCATTTAATATTTTGGGTTTTCGTTTTGGCAATCAAATAATCTGTAGTTACTGCAAAAGCGCTATACATCGCAATTCGATAGGTAGCAACCGGCGAAAACCGAATGAATAATATTCATTAGTTCCGTTCGGCTTTGTGATATCGCGCCACCTATTAGTCCAGTCAAATTAGAAAAATTTACGGCAAACTTTCGGAATAATTCATAGTGAGCTGAATTTTTGTGTACACCTTTATTTGGTGTTTTCAAACAACATCCGAAAAGTACCCTTGATTTTACCTTGAGCTTCATGAGTTATAGGGTGCAGATGTGAGAAAAGTTTGGTTTTGCGCTTATATCTTCTTTTCTATTGACTTTAGGTATATGACATTGTACAAAGAAATTGAAGTGCACAAAATTCTGTACAAAAAAGTACTTGGTAGTTTTTTCTGTAGGACGGAAGGACTGTTTCTGCGAAAACTCGCCATGAACGTTGATCTGAAGGATAACACTACAGAAATCCCGAGTTCCACAACTAATCTGAGGTCTGAAATGTAAAAATATAACATCAGCTAAATCGAAGGGTATTTTTCGTACAATATTAAGACAACAGTGTTCCCAAAATAAAATAATTCAGGAAGTCGCAACTTTGAACATCTCGAACTGATTTTGAAAATGCAACTTATATAATTGACGGCGGCTTTCTCTTACACAGAGTGGTATGGCATCAAAATGATTCTTTTAATTCTATTTGTACAACTTATGTACATTATGTACAGCAACATTTTGGTCCAAATACTATTATAGTCTTCCATGGATATTCAAACAGCAGCAATAGTGTGAAAAGTATGGAACAACTGCGTAGATCTTCTAAATTGTCATCGGTCGAAATCTTGTTCGATGAAACAATGAACGCAATGGTAAGCCAAGATACATTTCTTGCTAATAACAGCACTAAAACCAGATTGATTTCCATGTTGGCTAAGCATTTTGAGGTCCATAATATCCGCGTCAAGCAATCTGAAGGTGATGCCGATGTTTTAATCATTGAAACAGCACTTGAAGAATCGCCTCAAAATAAAACTGTTGTCGGGGAAGATGCAGATCTCTTGGTACCCCAGTTGATGGAGAAATTTATTTTATGAAGCCAGGCAGAGGAAAAGTTCCACAAAGAATTTACTCATTCCAAAGTTGTTACCAATATAAATCCAGTAAACATCATCTTTTATTTTTACATGCTGTCTCCGGGTGTGACACAACGTCAGCTCTTTTGAGTAAAGGTAAAACGACAGCTTTGAAGCTGTTAGAAATCCGCCAAGATTTGCAAGCTGCGGCTCAAGTTTTCAGGAAAATAGATTCTTCACACGAATTGATTTCTTCCAATGGGATTAACATTTTACTGGCATTATATGGTGCTCTAATTCAAGAAGTTTCCATTGATTAATATCGTTACATGCGTTTCACGAAATTAATACGTAAAGTAAGCCGGTGAAATTGAATTTAATACATCCAACATATGGTGCAGCTAAAGAGCACCTTTACATAGTTTATTTTCAAATACAAAAGTGGCTGAGGAATGAATTTAACCCTATTGAGTGGCGATGGACATTGAGAAACGATGTATTGGAACCAAAGAAAACAATGCAAGCTCCCGCTCCGGATTTTCTTTTGAACGTGATCTTCTGTAATTGCACCAAAAGTTGTGGGCCATAGTGTGGATGTAGAAAGTTGGGGATTAAATGCTCGTCAATTTGTGGTCATTGCAAGGGACAATCGTGTTTAAATGCTAATGCAATTGAAGACATCTTAGAAAACCAAGTTGATGAAGGAGAGAAGGAAAACCGATTAGAGATATTTTCTACGGATTATCTGGAACAACGCGACATAGAAGGAGGGAAAAAGAGAATGAATAAAATTAACATAACTCTATTTTGACTGTTTTAAGAATAGAGAGGATATTTTGACCGACTGAGACCGTGGATGAGTCCTGAAAGGGGATGCCACATTTTAAAAAAACGCGTCTCGTACTCAACCTCAAACGTGGTCTGAAATAGGGTACTTCGTATTGGACTCATAGCTTCAACGCTATACTACGCGAAACGGTCGGTCGTACAAAAAAACCACCCAGTACTTTTTTGTACAGAATTTTGTGCCCTTCAATTTCTCTGTACAATTTCAATAGAAAAGAAGATATAAGCGAAAACCCAAATTCTTCCCACATCTGCATCCTATAACTCCCGCAGCTCAAGGTCAAATCAAGGGTACTTTTCGGAGGTTGTTTGAAAACACTACATAAAGGTGTTCACAAAAATTCAGCTCACTTTGAATTATTCCGATCAAGAATCCTTATTTGATTGGACTATATCGCGTTACCAGTTCGCTCATTTGCCATTTCGATTGTTTCTCGATAGCGTAAATGACGAATGAATAAAACCATTCATTCAAAACCATTCATTCGTTTTACCTATCGAATAATTCGAATAATCGGTGACTATCGAACTATTCGATAGTTTTCATTCATTCGTTCCCATCACTAGATTCTATTACAAATCGTAGTACAAAAGATAATCTTTTTTCTAATACAATTTACCCTAATGCATATTCCTGAAAAATTGGTTTGGGAAATTAAAACACCAATGTAAAGTAACTATGTCTTATTTATGATAATACTGGGTAAGCGCATAGCTTTAATACCACACAATAAAAAAACTACAAGAAACAATATTTTTATAATACATATACAGCGTGTCCAAGATAGGGAGGGCCAGTATGGGGATCTCGTTAATTGTAAGAGATACAAATTTGGTTAAATGGGAAGAACGTTGCGTAATTAAAGGACTAACCAAATGACGCCTAGAAATCCTTGATATGATTTTTCATTTTTGAATTATATAAAACACCGGATTTTTGTATTTTCTATTTTATTTTTTCTAGCGTTTATTAGAGTTAGAGTGAAACTGATTAAACTTCTTTATTGCAACTTCTAGTGGACTTTAAGATTACGTTATCAAATTTTTTATCCGTCAAACGTCTTCAAGAAACCATCATGAACTTAATTTTTTTAAATACTGTCCTGATTCGGATGCCATATTTTGGAAGCCCTTTTTATTCTGAATTCAACAATGTACCACAACACATTCTGGTTTAATTGCGTTTCGAGTCTTTAATCATCATCAAGAAATTTTTGGATACGGACCTGTGTCCTAGAGCATTCCATATGTTGTTTCAGGGTTTTAATTTAAAGAAAAAATAAATGAGCCTCACTGAATGTTTTTTACTTGTAATTTTAATGATTGTTTATAAGTAAGAAAAATAATCAGTAAATTAGTTACTGACTATTGAAAACTACTTGTATTCCAAGACCAAACGTAATTATTAAGGATTAAAAACACCCAGTGTGGCTCATTACCTCTTTGTTAAATTACATAAACTAAACCAACGTATGAAAAGCTTTAGCACACAGGTCCGTAAAGTGGGCGTCAGAAATTAGGCATCAGAAAATGAGAATCGTATTTAAAAAAATGAAGTTGATGATTAGTCGAAGACGAACAGTCGAGTAAAAAAATTGATAACGTAATCTTGGAGTACATAGAAAGTTGCTATAAAGAAGTTTTGTCAGTTTCGCTCTAACTTTACTATTAAACACCAGAAAAAATAAAACAATGAAAATGCAAAACTTCTATTTTTTGAGATGGGTAATTCAAAAACGAAAAATTATATGAAGGGTTTCTAGGCGTCACTTTGTTTGTCCTTTAATTGCACAACTTTCTTCCCATTTAACCAAATTTGTATCTCTTGCAATTACGGAGATACCCATACTGGCCCTCCTGATCTTTGACAACTGTATAGGTTTGTAACACTACCAAATAAAATAGGAAAAGTTATATACGAGGGTGGGATGATAATTGGTTAGCCTAACAATGAAAGTCTGGTTTTATGTTTTCAAAATTATTTTTATTTTTTAACATAGCCTTTTAGACGCCCAATACATTTTGTCCAGCGATGATCTAAGGCTTTGATCCCATGACAAAAGGTGCTTTACTCAAGGTCTGCAAAATAGGTGCCAAAAGTGGCCTTGGCCTTTTCAACAGATGAAAATTTGTATCCACCGAGGAAAATTTTGAGCGTAGGGAATAAGCCGAAGTCCGAGGGAGCCAAATATAGTGAATAAGGTGGATGCGGAAGCAAATCATGCTTAAATTCGATGAGTTTACCATTGCAGTAACTCCAGTGTGAGAACGTGAATTTTCCTGGTAAAAAATGATTTTTTATGCTCTACACCTGGGCGCTTTTTGTTGAATATTTTGATGCAATTGGTCCAAAACATTAACAAATCATTCACTACTTATCGTTTATTCCTGTGGAAGGTAATCGATCATCAAAATCCCTTCTGCATCGCAAAAAAACCGATGCCATCACCATGCCAGCTGATTTTACGGTAATTGCTTTCTTTGGGGCCGAAAAACTAGGTTCTGTTCTTTGCTTTAATTTAAATTTGGTTTGTCTGATATAAATTTGATCAGTAGTAGCAAATCATGCATAAAATCAGTTGCATTCGTCTTAAAACGGTACAGACACTCCTTGTCAAAGTTGCCTTCGAACACGTTTTTGACCAAATGTAAGCAAACGCGGCACCCATCATGCGGACAGCTTTTTTGTGCCCAATTCTTGAGTTAAAATATCGCACACCAGCTCTTTTGAGATGTTTACTACATTAGCTAATTCACTCAATTTCAGTCATTTGTCTTTCAACACCATATCGTGGATTTTGGTAACCATTTTTGTTGTAGTGACACTTCTTTGGCGTTCAGAGCAGTGCTCGTCTTGGATGGTGGTGCAACCCTATTAAATTTAACCATCTATTTTTTTTCCGGTCGTATATGATGGAGCACATTCAGGCAGCACAGTTTTCGTCTATTCAAAAATGTTTGCGCCTTTTAAGACTTTTATATGCAACAATTAAGAAACCGCACAACATCAGTATTTTACATTATTAAACAAATACAACACACGTTTTCTTTAAACAGCTGCTAACAACAAACTATTTCACAGATGGACTTTATATTTTCAGTATTGCCAATACATAGATGGAAGTTGATATTTTTGAACATACATTTATATTTATGTATTTCAAATATATGGAGACTAACTAATTATCATCCCACCCTCGTATGTATGACCACACAGTTATTAGAAACAAAATAGGTACTTTTCATATCCCAGTCTTCCTTATCTAAGGAATGACGAAACAAAATCCTAGATAATCCTTTTCCTAAAAGTCTGTTCCTAGCCTAGGTTATCGTCAAGCCGGCCTGCGAAGATAATCGTTCGGATATAACTGATGTTCCAACAACACTGACCAATTTCTAGGCTACTTGCGTTAATATGGAAGAAACTTGTTTGTAAACCTCCCAAACAGAGATCTGTTTTCAATGATGCTACAGGTTGCTCCAAATATAATTTTAGATCATAATAAAGCTCAATTTCTTTACGATCAGCATCAGTATGTTGACTATGGGATAAGACGGATGATTCGTGGTGACTACATATACCACAACTACCAGAAGTCCCTTCTTCAGGAACAATAAGATGAAATCCTTCTTCTTCTAAACCATCACCGTATTTATAGTTATGCAGTAAGATTAATGTTTGAAATGCCCTGTGCACAAGCTAAGGGAACTCCAAATTCTTTTTTTAAATCTCGGATCCAAAATAGTTGCCATTGCTAAAATTTGTACTTGTTCGAAGGCGCCAAATCCTTTTCTTATTTCAAGAATAGCAGTTTCACGCATTGTTCTAGTTTCTGCAGTAGTTGGCTGTACATTATCAATTTTGCCATACAAGTATGGAATCTGATCGACACTAAAGAAACATTGTTTCCGTGAAAACCAGATATCAATATCTCAACCAGTTTGGCCACCACAAGCGTCTGAACATAGGCCACTTTTTTGTAATTAGTTCCCTCTAGCGGGGGAAGGTTGAAAATAAATAGCCCCATATGAGTTTTGAAGTGGTTTTCCAAAATTGGCATAACATACTGTTGTTCCATTAAAAAAACACATGTTTAGTGCAACACTGTATGTGAACACCCTGTATAAACAGAAATAATTTAAAAATGCACACAGGGTGCACTTATTGTCTCGCGAAATCGGAATCTTTCCTGAGTGAAGAACCATCCTTCGTCCACGCAGATCTAAGAAAATCTGTATATTATTAATTTTTTACTGAAAACTTTAATTTCTAGCAAGTTTAATGCGTGGGAACATATACATTAACTAAAAATCAACTCTTGGATTGCCATATACCATTCTCACAGTCCCACTAACAAATTCTATACGACACTTAGTTTATAATACCGGGGAAGGGAAACGTATAGTTGCTAATTACTAAAGGAACAAACCTGTTTTTAAACGCTCAAAATTATCAGAGCTCATTATAAAAAATTAATTGAAGGAAAACAAAGCTACACGGTAAGATATCTGTAAAAATCTGAACTGTTACTGTAGTAATGTTGTAAATTTCACATTGAATCCAATTTAATATTTCACCGAGCCAAATCAATGTTGTAGCAGATTTTTCTGAAATGCAATTTAATTTTCCTGCTTCAATATAATTTTATATTTTCATTATAGGATTTCCTCTATAAAATTTATTACATCAGCTAAGGAAATAAGCGATATTTTTCCTCATGAGTACCCAGAAACATATTATGTACCATACGTAAAAGCAAAAACTGGGAAACCAGGCTGCTCAATGAAAGTTCTGGAGTTGCTAAGTACCGGGTGTCTTAAAAAGAATTACTAGTATGCTTTGAATTTCCCATAATGCAATACCAATAACAGTCTAGCGGCACATAAAAATGTACATGCAAACAAAATTCAATACCTAATATATCTAATTATTTTTAAGACCCCCAGTATATTTAAGGAAAAATTATAAAGATCTTGGGTTAATTAAACCAAAAATTGATGATGGTAATTTTGTTTATCATCTTAGTATTATTATTCACACTATGTTTGCATTTACACATGGTGTAAACTAGAAAACTGTGTAAATATTGCATATGCTAAGAAGTAACATGAAATATAATTATTTTTAATTCACAAAATAATATTTAGGTACAATATTATTAAGTTTGCAGTACACTCAATCATCAACCAGTGAGAACAATGACCATGAAGATGAACTGGAATGGTTAAAGAATAATGGTGACCCTTTCACCACTGCCGAAGAATACTGGAATTCCACGTATAAAATTAGAAAATAAAATTATCATTGTGTGACTATTGATGCATATTTACAAACGATTCCTTCTTTAAGACTGCCACTGTGGTATCTCTTGGTAAGTTCAGACGGAATGGAGTTTCTAAAATATATCTTATACTCTCTTAATAACCCTCTTTGATGTATGTGTGATAAAAGTAATAATTATCATACAGTACACATACTGCTGAAGATTTTAATTTAAAATATAAGATATTGAACTGTCCGTTTTAGTTTAAGCAACTTTAAAGAGGCATATCCTGGCAAAGAAAACAACTTATTCTCTAAATGGTCCAAATATTCTGAAATTATTTTTAAAAAAATATTAATAAGAATAAAGAAGGATATGTGAATCAGCTAGTTACAAACTATTACAAGGAGTATGTGCATACTGACTTTAATGGTAAGAAATGTGGATGTAAACAGCTGTAGAAAACTAAAAACATTTTAATTTTTTTTAAGACATTGGCCAAGTATTTATGCTTACAATTTTACCACATCTTTTCAATTGTGTAAATATACAAAACAGAAAACCAGGACCAAGATGGAAACCGTCTAAAGTAAAATTCAATATGGTTTTCTCCTGCATCTTAAGGTGCGAAAACTTAGTTGATGCCTGTATTGTAACAGCAATATTGCTGTTGCTTTGTTACAGAACCCAGGTGACATGCAACCAGCTTTAGCTGAACATAAGAAACGTTGTGAAATATATCAGTTGAGAGCACAACCTCTACCTATAATTATTGGGGATTTTCACAAAATAACTGCTTCATATGTTAATATCAATGAAGTGGTCTACAAGGTTGACACACCAGTTAAAGCGTTATATGTCTGTTTTAAACTACTGATGGTTTTGTCAGCCAATTAACTCACCTGAAGCAGCAATGGTATGGACATGTATCCAAAAATTCATATATGAAATTACAACTGAATATGACAATAATTATGTTGCTGTGTCAGCACTAATAAGTGATATAGGTTCTGAAGAAATTTAATTCAGATGATTTCAATATCTACTTATTATCTTAATTGTATCTAAGTAATATTTTTAGTTCTATGTATTTGAAATGTATTCATTTGTATCTGCAGCTCTCAAGTAGGTACCTAATACAGTTTGATTAGTACCGATTCTACCAGCTACTCTTCCACTTTTTTCAGCTATGATTTAATTTAAATGTTTGAAAACATTTGCCACAATAAAACCTTTGACCGAATAAAAACGAGTTTACTACATAAAATAAGTCAAGTTGACATTGCACTTCCATGCACAACTGGTTTTTCTGACAACAGTATAGATCATTTCGTAACGATATTTTCGTGATGTAACAAACTTTGCGCCCTGCCGTGGGGCATTGATTTTTATGTCTTGTAACAAACTTAGCGCCCTGCATTTACTGGTCTTTACCAGACCACCCAATTGGGTTACAGCTTCTTCTCTTACCAAAGTTTTGAGAGCGTGTATAACCAGCCCCAAGCTCGTAGATATGTTCATTTAGCGTGTATAACCAGCCTCAAGCCCGTAGAGAAGTTTGTGTTAAACTATCTTTACCGATCATTTTTTTGATGTGTTGGGTTCTCTTCTGGGTTGAAACTTTCCTGTTGTGGGAGTAATGTAATGCATGGATCACCTCTGTGGTGAAAAGACGAAAGGGTATAAGTCAAAAATGATCATTTTATGGGAACATCAAAAAACAATTTTGCTGGAGATTTGAGAACAACATTTAATTCTTTTTGCTGGTAATCAAAAGAATCAAGTCGATTTATTGACTACATCTTGCTTTGCTATTGATTCTAAAACTATTTCTACTAGAAAATAAATAAATACAGAACTTATATCTTATCGCATTTCCTTTTATTCATTTTATGAAATAGCAAAAGGGTATAAGTTGACATATAGCTTTTTGCAATTTCCCGGATTATGTATTTTCTGATCAATAATTACTATGACAAAACAGCATATGTAGACATAAACTAAACAAGAACATGTGGTTTCGAGTTCGAATAATGTGAGGTTATGTGTAAATTTACCGGTTAAGTTCTTTTTACAGCACTTCTGCAAAACTTTGTACGCACGAGAGCGTGTGTCCATTTTAGCACTTATTCGTTAAACCACACTATAATAACTAATAATAACGCTGAAAAACTGGACCGCTAAAACAAGCTATTGCACCTGCATGAAAATGCACTCCTAGTATAAGTGTACATAAGTTATTTGTTTCCAACAAGAACGAAAAGTTATGAAATGGTAAAACGGTATAAGTTAACATATGCTGTTCTGGCGTTGCATACTTTACGAAAAGCTTTGACACGGGGTATTAGTACACATGTATCTATTTGCCATTGACTAAATTTGTTTTTTAATAAATTTTTTGTACATTTTCAGGGAATAAGTCTACATATCCCATTTAGAAAACTTGCTGTAACAATGCGGTTATGGTATGTAGACTTATATTCTCTTGTATTTAGATTCCGATATTTCTCTGGACACGGGGCATCAATAAAATCAAAAATGAGATAAGTCGACTTATACCCTTAGGTCTTTTTGCCACAGACTTTATGTTTGACACACTTTGGGTGATTTTCATTTCACAACAAATTTTTCTGTAGATATAATACATTATCTCTTTGAAGTAGTTTGTAATTATGAATTCATAAACCTTTTCAAACGTTTATTTTTGGAATGAAACTATTTACATTGGAAAGTTTAAATGCTAGAATTTAGTGCTTTAATTATGAAAAACCTGAAAACTCAAATAAGCCTCCTGTAATTGCATTCGCAGAATTAAAGAATAAACGTAGAATGACGGCATAGCCAAATGTTATCTTTCACAATACCTTGGTCTAATGGTAAATAATTTAATGCCTAGAAATTTATCACTTTGGGAAATGTGGATGAAACTTTAAGAAATAATTGACATGGTAACAGCTCCGTCTTTACAATTCTCTAAAAGTCATTGCTTCAAAGTTGCACTTGTAATTTTAAAAATATTATACATACACTGGCTGTCAAGGCTCAGCTAAAATTTTGTAGTCAGTTGTTGAACCCATGTAAAAACTATTCTTTTTAATTCTTGCTTGAAGATTCCATACCACTTACATCAAAGTTAGTTTAATAATCTAAACATTGAAAACTTACCAAAAATGTTATTGGTTGATATATTAGGAACAATACATATGCCGGAAATGGTTACTGTGTTCGAATACAAGTAGAACAGTCGTGACTATAGCGGCCATTTTGTTTTTAATTGGGTCAATTAAAATGATCGATTAAATTGATTGAACCAATTACCGCGAATCAAATGCTCTAATTAAACCGCGAATTCGCGGATTGACCTAATTAATTTTGATATCGAGATTTCCATTGTCCCTACCTACTATAGGAAATTTTTTTGAATTTAAATTTCCCGGGTGTCGGCCATCTTTGTTTTCGCGCGAATATTTGAATTTGAAATTTTTCCGATTTTTTCTAAGTTAAATTTTTTGAATTAAACTTCCCGGGGTGTCGGCCATCTTGGTTTTCAGCGTACGCACTTCTCGCGGTTGTCGTTTTAATTTTAATTGTCGCGGAAATTTGAATTTCAAACTGGTAGATCTTCCGTCTTTCCCATCTGGCGTTCGTTGTCTCTCTCTTGCATTCACAGAAGGGCTGTTTATATTTAAAAAATCTCTGGCCCAAGTGGATTTGAACCCTAGTTGTTTGGCCAGTACCCAGGTACCGTATCCACAGAGCTACCGAGCCGTTGCAAATTTTATGTGTATAACGGAAAGCTACTTTCTCTGCTCTGACGTCATACTGCCAGATTTAAAACAAACCATTTTTCAAAATTTAAATTATAAGAATGGGATTGCATAACCTGTGGTATTAAACGAGGTGTAGTATATTAAAAAACTGCTTTTGCAACTGGGTTTGCCATAATTAATTATTTTATCTTTATAATATGAGTGACGCGCATGAGTGATTAACGATATTTCCATTGTCCCAACAGAGATTCTCATTGTCCCTACCTACTATATAGATAGAAATTTCCGATCGGTCGGCGATAAGAGATAAAGGCAGATCGTAAATATAAAACGAGTTACAAATTTGATTTTAATATATTCCTGAAACACTAAGTATGAAAAGGTCACATATAATATTATTAAATTATTTATAAAACCGCTGCTATTTTCCATTTTTCATATTTGAAATGCTAGAATATGATTAATTTTATGCTGCTATGCTTTTCTATTTGTCATCCTCAATTGGCCTAACAGGTTGTTGCCTGTCGGCGTTCAGCTCTTTGTTCGTTTAAACATCCTTGGAGACGATTTTGCATTGTGCGTCACGGAATACGATAACATGAACAAGAAGATAATACGTATTGCTTGAGTAAGAAAGAGATAAACATAGTAGCAAATATTCGAGAAGGCTTGACTCTTAATTTAATTATGACATTTGTCAAGTATAAACATGCCTACTAATATAATTTTTGTATGGCTATCTCTTTCTTACTCAAGCAATACGTATTATCTTCTTGTTCATGTTATCTCATTGCTGTTATAGATAATTATGGCCAGCAGTATATCCAAACGTGCACTTTTTTAAAATTTTGAGAACTCATGCTAGCTCAGTTTCAATTCTCTACAAAAACAGTATTTGGCGTGGATAGGCATCGATATGATATCTTAATAATTTTCAAACTACGTAACTCTAACTTGTTGCAATTTCGCTGAAAAAGTTCTAACCAAAATCGACAAAAACAATATTTTTATACAACTTTCATTGAAGAATCTTTTATCACAAACATTTCTAGAAGCAAAATTGCCGTAACGTAAACTCGCTGTGCATTTTATTACAGAAATTCTTATACTTTTGATGAAAATATATGCATGTTGACAACAAATTAACATAAATTTGCTCTAACTTGTTGCAGTTTTAGTAAGATTTGAATAAAAACACACAATTTCGCTGAAAAAGTTCTAACCAAAAACGACAAAAACCATATTTTTATACAACTTTCATTGAAAAATCTTCTACCACAAGCATTTCTAGAAGCAAAATTGCCGTAACGTAGACTCTGTGAATTTTATTAAAAAAATTCTTATACTTTTGATGAAAATATATGCATGTTGACCACAAATTAACATAAAATTTAAATAAAAACACGCACTTTCGCTGAAAATGTTCTGGTCCACATCATCTCAAATAAATTTTTACAAAAACTGACATCATGTCACTTGAAATTATACAAAAAACGACATTTTTACTCAACATACGACGAAAATTGAACAAAAATCACGCATTACACATCATCTCACATAAATTTTTACAAAATCGACATCATGTTACATAAACTATGCATAATTTTGCAAATGTTTTACACTTTTTTATAAAATGCATCGCTCAAAATTAAAAGAAATCGCAATTTCGTTGAAAAAATTTACTACCACAATCATTTCGATAAACAAAATTCAAAAATTCTTGTACTTTCGATGGAAATAGATGTATGTTGACCACAAATTAACATAATTTTTGAATAAAAACGCGCAAT
Source organism: Agriotes lineatus (assembly GCA_940337035.1). Lineage (NCBI taxonomy): Eukaryota > Metazoa > Arthropoda > Insecta > Coleoptera > Elateridae > Agriotes > Agriotes lineatus. The sequence goes on along the minus strand of CALNHX010000970.1, from coordinate 98,328 downwards.
TTGTTGAAAAAAATCTTCTGACACCATCAAAACACGCAATTTCATTGAAAATCTTCTACCACAAGCATCTCGATAAGCAAAATTTCAGTTACGTAGGCTCATGGTACACTTTTATTACGAAAATTAACTCAAAATTGAACAAAATTCACACAATTACACAACATCTCAGATAAATTTTTACAAAAATCGACATCATGTCACATAAATTATACAAAAAATTACATTTTAATTCAACACACGATAAAAATTTTATAAAAATCACGCAATTACACATCATCTCACATAAATTTTTAGAAAAACTAACATCATGTAACTTGAAATTATACAAAATATATGTATGTTGACCACAAATTAACATAAATTTGAATAAAAACACGTAATTTCGTTGAAAAAATGTTCTGACCCCGTCATTTCACTTAAAATTTTACAAAACTGACATCATATCACTTGAAATTATACAAAATATATGTATGTTGATCACAAATTAACATAAACTTGAGTATAACACACAATTTCGTTGAAAAATTTGCAAATGTTTAACACTTTTTTATAAAATGTATCGCACAAAATTAAAAGAAACCACAATTTTTTAATTATATCACGCCATTATGAAATCGTAGATTGATTTTTTGAAATTTTACACTTTGTAACTGTAAAATAACTTCAAATACTAATATTTTAGCTTTAGATTTTGTAATTATTGCAGATTCGTGAAAAACAAAAGCAGAGTAGAAATAAAAAAACGCAAACACTTTGTAATAAACAAATATATTGTTCTTATTTCGTATAATACTTCATAATATAAAAATAAATGTACAGCTGAATGTCTTATTTTCGAAAAAATTCGCTAGCAATTTACAAAACTATAGTTTGAGGTGCACAACATTTCAAATTAAAAAGGCTACAAGTAATAAAATCAGAATTTCATGGTGTCATTTTAAAGTTTAGATGCTCCCAATCTAGAATTCCCTTCGTTTTTGATGTTGATGACATCTGCCTAAGAGGCATTTTTCTAACGGCTCTTTTTTGGAGGCGTTTCCTTATCGGCGTTCTTCTGACTGAACCTTTTTGATGTGGACTTGGATGAGTAGCTGTGTTTTTAATTTATATTCTAAATTGGACTCGCAGTTATCAGTTTCCATTTCGGTTTTTCCTGTAGTACCAGTCGGGGTTGGCACTTTTTGTTGTTTAGGTTTAGGCAGCAGCACATGAGCAACGTTAAGGTCTTTGATGTAATCAGCAAACTGTAGGCGTCCGGGTGGATTAATAGTTTTTCGAGCATCAGAGTGTCGTGAACTAAATCGACTATGTTAGACGCCGGTAAAATTTCACCCTTTATAGTAACGGTACCCTTGTGATCCCAGCTCACATCGTTTGAGGCACTCAAAATGCGTAGGAAAACTTCAGCTTTTTTCTTAAAAGTTTTGTGAAGTGTAGATAAAATAACGGCATTTGATAGGCTGTTACTGCTTGATTCAATAGGTATTTTGATTGGCTGCCGTGCCTGGTTTGTGAAATGAAGGAATCTTTGTAACACTTGGTTGTACAGCTCCCATTTATCGTGAGCAGTTAATTTGGACTTTAAAACTTTTTGCATTTTGTCATCAAGCTGTGATAATATATTTTTCTCCGTATCTCGCCAGACTTAAGACGTTGGATAAATTCCGGCGATACAATCAACATCTTCCGCTATTGGTCCATTTTAGTCGAAAAGGAGCTCAGTCGTTTGTTCTGGTAGAGCCGTCGTGAATAAACTAACTTAAAATCAAGACTTTCATAATAAATATATATAAAAAATATGGCAGGTACGGGAATCGAACCCGTATTCTCTCTCGAGATCAGAGCTTAAATCTGACGCCTTAACCATTCGGCCAATCTGCCTCCCTATATAAACGAGCACTCTCTGCATAATTAACAAAACATCTACTTTAAAAGCCTTCTATTTGCAATTTCATACAATATTTCATATCAATTAAGTCATGTACAAATTTCTAAATCGGGTTTGATATATATTTCTCGAAAGACTTGACCTACAGCTGCCGTTTTATTATTTGTCGTGATGCGTTATCTCTGAATTTTACAAGAGCCATCCTGTCTGCGATGTGACGCAAGCTGTGTTTCCATACCTTTTTATTTTAAAATTTTATAAAACCAGAGGTCCAAACTGCTGCCGCACCAGGTAACAGAGTACAATGGTCTAAAACGAGTTAGTGCGGCATCAGTCGGACCTCTGGTTTTATAAAATTTTAAAATAAAAAGGTATAGATACATTGCGTGCGTCACACAGCAGACAGGTTGGCTCTTGTAAAATTCATCGATGACGCATCACGACAAATAATAAAAGGGCAGCTGTAGGTCAAGTCTTTCGATAAATATATATCAAACCCGATTTAGAAATTTGTACATGACTTAATTTATATGAAGTATTGTATGAAATTGCAAATAGAACGCTTTTAAACTAGATGTTTTCTTAATTATGCCAAAGAGTGCTCGTTTATATAAGGAGGCAGGTTGGCCGAATGGTTAAGGCGTCAGATTTAAGCTCTGATCTCGAGAGAGAATACGGGTTCGATTTCCGTACCTGCCATATTTTTTATATATATGTATTATGAAAGTCTTGATTTTAAGTAGTTTATTCACGACGGCTCTACCAGAACAAACGACTGAGCTCCTTTTCGACTAAAATGGACCAATAGCGGAAGATGTTGATTATATCGCCGGAATTTATCCAACGTCTTAAGTCTGGCGAGAATACGGAGCAAAATATATTAACACAGCTTGATGACGAAATGCAAAAAGTTTAAAGTCCAAATTAACTGATCACGATAAATGGGGGCTGGACAACCAAGTGTTACAAAGATTCCTTCATTTCACAAACCAGGCACGGCAGCCAATCAAAATACCTATTGAATCAAGCAGTAACAGCCTATCAAATGCCGTTATTTTATCTACACTTCACAAAACTTTTAAGAAAAAAATCTGAAGTTTTCCTACGCATTTTGAGTGCCTCAAACGATGTGAGATGGAATCACAAGGGTACCGTTACTATAAAGGGTGAAATTTTACCGGCGTCTAACACAGTCGATTTAGTTCACGACACTCTGAGGCCTCGAAAAACTATTAATCCACCCGGACGCCTACAGTTTGCTGATTACATCAAAGACCTTATGCTCATGTGCTGCTGCCTAAACCTAAGCAACAAAAAGTGCCAACCCCGACTGGTACTACAGGAAAAACCGAAATGTAAACTGATAACTGCGAGTCCCATTTAGAATATAAATTAAAAACACCAGCTACTCATCCAAGTCCACATCAAAAAGGTTCAGTCAGAAAAATGCCGATAAGAAAACGCCTCCAAAAAAGGGCCGTTAGAAAAATGCCTCTTAGGCAGATGTCATCAACATCAAAAACGAAGGGAATTCTAGATTGGGAGCATCTTAAACTTTAAAATGACACAATAAAATTCTGATTTTATTACTTGCAGCCTTTTTAATTTGAAATGTTGTGCACCTCAAACTACAGTTTTGTAAATTGCTAGCGAATTTTTCGAAAATAAGACCTTCAGCTGTACATTTATTTTTATATCATTATGTATTATATGAAATAAGAACAATATATTTGTTTATTACAAAGTGTTTGTGTTTTTTTATTTCTACTCTGCTTTTGTTTTGCTCGAATCTGCAATAATTACAAAATCTAAAGCTAAAATATTAGTATTTGAAGTTATTTTACAGTTACAAAATGTAAAATTTCAAAAAAATCAATCTACGATTTCATAATGGCGTAATATAATTTAAAAAATTGTGATTTCTTTTAATTTTGTGAGATACATTTTATAAAAAATTGTAAAACATTTGCAAATTTTTCAACGAAATTGTGTGTTTTATTCAACTTTATGTTAATTTGTGATCAACATACATATTTTTTGTATAATTTCAAGTGATATGATGTCAGTTTTGTAAAATTTTAAGTGAAATGACTGGGTCAGAACATTTTTTCAACGAAATTACGTGTTTTTATTCAAATTTATGTTAATTTGTGGTCAACATACATCTATTTCCATCAAAAGTACAAGAATTTTTGAATTTTGTTTATCGAAATGATTGTGGTAGTAGATTTTTTCAACGAAATTGCGATTTCTTTTAATTTTGAGCGATGCATTTTATAAAAAAAGTGTGAAACATTTGCAAAATTATGCATAGTTTATGTAGCATAATGTCGATTTTGTAAAAATTTTTTGTGAGATGATGTGTAATGCGTGATTTTTGTTTAATTTTCGTCGTATGTTGAGTAAAAATGTGGTTTTTTGTATAATTTCAAGTGACATGATGTCAGTTTTTGTAAAAATTTATGTGAGATGATGTGGACCAGAACATTTTTCAGCAAAAGTGCGTGTTTTTATTTCAATTTTATGTTAATTTGTGGTCAACATGCTTATATTTTCATCAAAAGTATAAGAATTTTTGTAATAAAATGCACAGCGAGTCTACGTTACGGCAATTTTGCTTCTAGAAATGCTTGTGGTAGAAGATTTTTCAATGAAAGTTGTATAAAAATATTGTTTTTGTCGTTTTTGGTTAGAACTTTTTCAGCGAAATTGTGTGTTTTTATTCAAATCTTACTATAACTACAAGTTAGAGCAAATTTATGTTAATTTGTTGTCAACATGCATATATTTTCATCAAAAGTATAAGAATATCTGTAATAAAATGCACAGCGAGTCTACGTTACGGCAATTTTGCTTCTAGAAATGTTTGTGATAGAAGATTTTTCAATGAAAGTTGTATAAAAATATTGTTTTTGTAATTTTTGGTTAGAACTTTTGCAGCGAAATTGTGTGTTTTTATTCGAATCATACTAAAATTGCAACAAGTTAGAGTTACGTAATTTGAAAATTATTAAGATATCATATCGATGCCTATCCACGCCAAATACTGTTTTTGTAGAGAATTTGAAACTGAGCTAGCATGAGTTCTCAAAAATTTGAAAAAGTGCAGGTTTGGATTTACTGCTGGGCCATAATTATATATAAGAGCAATGAGATAACATGAACAAGAAGATAATACGTATTGCTTGAGTAAGAAAGAGATAGCCATACAAAAATTATATTAGTAATCATGTTTATACTTGACAAATGTCATAATTAAATTAAGAGTCAAGCCTTCTCGAATATTTGCTACTATGTTTATCTCTTTCTTACTCAAGCAATACGTATTATCTTCTTGTTCATGTTATCGTATTCCGTGACGCACAATGCAAAATCGTCTCCAAGGATGTTTAAACGAACAAAGAGCTAAACGCCGACAGGCAACGACCTGTTAGGCCAATTGAGGATGACAAATAGAAAAGCCCTCCTCGGAGCTATATTGTCTTTTGTAATTACGCATAGCAGCATAAAATTAATCATATTCTAGCATTTCAATTATGAAAAATGGAAAATAGCAGCCGTTTTATATATAATTTAATAATATTATATGTGACCTTTTCATACTTAGTATTTCAGGAATATATTAAAATCAAATTTGTAACTCGTTTTATATTTACGATCTGCCTTTATCGCTTATCGCCGACCGATCGGAAATTTCCATCTATATAGTCGGTAGGGACAATGAGAATCTCTGTTGGGACAATGGAAATATCGTTAATCCACTAATGCGCGTCACTCATATTATAAAGATAATAATAATTAATTATGGCAGACCCAGTTGCAAAAGCAGTTTTTTAAAATTACTACACCTCGTTTAATACCACAGGCTATGCAATCCCATTCTTATAATTTTAATTTTTGAAAAAATTGTTTGTTTTAAATCTGGCAGTATGACGTCAGAACAGAGAAAGTAGCTTTCCGTTATACACATAAAATTTGCAACGGCTCGGTAGCTTTGTGGATACGGTGCCTGGGTACTGGCCAAACAACTAGGGTTCAAATCCACTTGGGGCCAGAGATTTTTTTAAATATAAACAGCCCTTCTGTGAATGCAAGAGAGAGACAACCAACTCCAGATGGGGAAGACGGAAGATCTACCAGTTTGAAATTCAAATATTTCCGCGAAAATTAAAATTAAAACCACAACCGCGAGAAGTGCGCACGCAGAAAACCAAAATGGCCGACACCCCGGGAAGTTTAAATTTAAAAAATTTAACTTAGAAAAAATCGGAAAAATTTCAAATTCAAATATTCGTGCTAAAACAAAGATGGCCGACACCCGGGAAGTTTAAATTCAAAAAAATTTCCTATAGTAGGCAGGGACAATGGAAATCTCGATATCAAAATTAATTAGGTCAATCCGCGAATTCGCGGTTTAATTAGAGCATTTGATTCGCGGTTTAATTGGTTCAATCAATTTAATCGATCATTTTAATTGACCCAATTAAAAACAAAATGGCCGCTATAGTTACGACTGTTCTACTTGTATTCGAACACAGTAACCATTTCCGGCATATGTATTGTTCCTAATATATCAACCCATTAAATTTTTGGTAAGTTTTCAATGTTTAGATTATTAAACTAACTTTGATGTATGTGGTATGGAATCTTCAAGCAAGAATTAAAAAGATTAGAGTTTTTACATGGGTTCAACAACTGACTACAAAATTTTAGCTGAGCCTTGACAGCCAGTGTATGTATAATATTTTTATAATTACAAGTGCAACTTTGAAGCAATGACTTTTAGAGAATTGTAAAGACGGAGCTGTTACCATGTCAATTATTTCTTAAAGTTAAATGGAACTTAGAAAAAAATCTGAAAAATTTGTTATAGTAGGTAGGGACAATGGAAATCCCGATAATCCATTCATGCGCGCGTAATTTAATCAGAAGCTAATGCTTAATTTAATCAGTACTACAAATCAAAATTAATTAGGTCAATCCGCGAATTTGCGGTTTAATTAGAGCATTTGATTTGCGGTTTAATTAGCGGTTTAATTGATTCAATCAATTTAATCGATCATTTTAATGTACCCAATTAAAAACAAAATGGCCGTTATAGTCACGACTGTTCTACTAATACATTAATGTTTGCCTTTTTTGGTAAAATAAGCCACATATAGAAAGAAGAAATGTTTTTTGTGTGCAGAGAACTGCATGCAAAAAATTTTGATTACCACACTCACTCATTTGACGTTACTCAATCTATTATCATTAACACTCGGCGAGTTATCCAGTATCACAAGTTATCCAGTATGACAAGTTACATGGTTATATGCTTTGTTTATTACATAAAATGCAGTGTAAATATTTTGTATCGACAAGATATACTTTATAAACCTTTGTGGTTTTTCACTTCCTTTTACAATAAAGGAAGTATTGGATTCACCCCAAAAATTCTAAATTGAGTTTTCAACAGATCTTCACGTTTTAGAGTCCCCTGAACCCATAAAACATGTTTTTGTTTTTTGACCTGTCTGTCTGTGTGTCTGTCTCTGAGTGAACTGAATATCTCAAAAACAAAAAGAGGTATGCCGTTGAAACTTCATATATGTTTTATGTACTACATAGATGCGACAGTAAGCTTTTGAAAAAATCGAATAACCAGAAGTATGATGTTTACTCTTGTGATTTTTCAGGTTTTTTCGATTTTCTCAAAAGGAGCTCTAACGATTTTTTTCAAACTTACATTTTTATTGCATTTTTAATGTGAATTGATGTGAGATAGGTGATTTTCCAGTTGAATACCTTTAAAATCGGTTTCTTTCGCTCTATTGACTCCTATTTTAAATAAAACACCCGATATATTGCAACATTTTTAAATTTAGCTTAAAATTTTAGAGAAAATTTGTCTCTTTAACTAACGCTATATTTTGTAGGGTTTCTGTCGAATTTGTAATTTTTGAAAACTTTTGAGAAATGCTTAAAAATGAAAAACCAAATTTTTGGCTAATTATAAGATCTTTGTAAAAGGAAGTTGTGTGCGTGTATCACACCAGATTTTTTTATTGGTTACTTACCTAGCTGTAATTTTTGTTTTAAATGTAACATTTCTTTTAAAACAGGGTACACTTGAGAGTTGATTATTAATATGAACATTGTAATTCTTATATACTGATAATAACTATATAACTGTAACAATATACAGGGTGTTACAAAAATGTCGGGTTGGCTATACATAGACGGATCTACAACTAAAAATAAGCAAAAAGGTTGATATAAACATATGTCCTAAAATGGTTCATTTTCGAGATACAGGCTGTTAAAATTTGTAAAAATAATGGTTCCAATTTTTTTCCTCGAAAACGAAGCAAGATATGCAAAACCCTAAAGTGAAAAAAAGTTGTGTTTTTAGTTGCTTCATCTTAAACAAGTCTAAAAATTGCAAAACAAAAACCAGTGAGTGTTATTTTATTATGCAAAAACACTAACTGGTTGCCCCGTGAGCGCGCCCCTGGAATTACTGTATGAACGGTAATAGATCCATTGGATGCCCCATAAAGTTACCAACAAACTGTGAAAATTTCATTAAAATCGGCTAAAGCGGTTTTCTACAAATTTCAACACCCTCTATCTCGAAAACGAACCATTTTAAGATATATGTTTATATAAACTTTTTTGCTTATTTTTAGTTGTAGAAACCGTCTATGTATAGCCAGCCCAAAATTTTTGTAACACCCTGTATATTGCAATGGTTTTGTGCTCTCTATAATTCGTCTTGCCAGTCAAACTGAGGCACAAAATTAATTATTTTAATTAGTGCAAGCTTAGCTTGTTTTTATTAAGATAAATGCACTGATGGGTGCAGCTGAGCTTCAAAAATTGAGGCAAAGGTAACATGAAAAGCTAGTTCAAAAGAGTTACTTTCTTGAGCTCAGATTTGACGAGGTTTTGGAGGTGCGAATGCAGTTAGATTGTATTTGACGATGGTAGCGTTAACGTTTGCAGTATTATGTTTGTTATTGCACCAAATTGTTTGCACAAGTACAAAGGTATGAGAATTATAGTGGTCAAAAGTTAGGGCCAGAATGACAAAGTAACTGAGGGGCACGAAGGATTAGAAACGTTGCAAGAAGCAACCGACAAGAAATTTTGCAAAAGAGCAACCTACGAATAGTAAAGAAATAGAAGGAAGGGCATTATTAAATGCATAATAAACTACAGAACATAACAGTGCGGTTAAAAACACAATGAAAATGGAGAGTAAGTGTAGTGCATTATAACCTAAGAACACACATTTATTTAGCCTGTAAGAATTAAAGATGTTATTAAAACCGTATTCTATAAGATAATTTTAAGTATCAAACCTTATTTCCTTTGAAACAATTGCGGTGATATGTTGCTAAGATACTAAACCTTCTTTTGTTTAACAACCACAGAACGAGCTTTTTGAAGTTGCCCAAGCTGTTAACATTGTTCTCTAAGTTAGCTCCCAGAATAGTATAATTTTTGTTAATAAAAACACATCCATCTAGTGCAAGTGTTGGGAACATTTGGAACCAGTTTGCCAGTCTTAATGAGGTGTTCTTTGTGTTTTTTCATCGGCAACAAAATCCAAGCAGCTGCGGTACAAGTACGGGCTGCGTTCGAGGGTCGATATCGGAGCAAGTTGGAGCCAAGGTTGGTGCCTTCAACACCTAGAGGAGGCCTCTACGCAGAACTTCAAACAGAGATCCAAGTCACCAAGCCTTTGGCAGCTAAGAAAACGAGTTAGCGTCCCCTGAGAGGTGCTATCAGCTTCGGAGTCTTTGCAAACCAGGTATTTTGTTCAATTTTCATCGTCCAGAGCCTTTTTATTTTGCTAAGACCGCAAGATTAAAGTTTCCGCTACGGCTTGCCTCAGTTTCCGATTGTCCAGTGCATTCCAGAACCCAGAAATCGATGTGGCGTCATTAGAATTTGTAGGAATCTCAAGGAAAATTGTCTATTCGTTTGCAAGCTAAAACAATTGACGTTGGCGTCACTTGTACGTCACGCTAAAACAAAAGTCGTTAGTACTGTTGCTATGCCAGAGTAATTATTACTTACCTGAGGTATTTTGCTGATTTTGGCATCGATTTAAATCAATTATTGCAATTTATTCGCGTGCACTCCGCTTTGTGTTTTATGTCAATTTTTGAGGTTGGCTACTTCAGATTTAGTTTTGGTGCGTTCACAAGTAGAATCCGAGTTAAGCTAGAGTTCCTAAAAATTAGTTTGCTCAACCCGGTATTTCTAATTTAGCGACCTAACCCTGAGACAAAGTCATTTATGTTCACCGGAGCAGCCGAATATAATTGCATATAGTTAAAATAAAATAAGGGCAGAAAATCGCTTATCTTTGCATTAGAATATTTGTACATTTTAATAAGCCTAAGAGCGTGCACAAGGTGCACTATTTTTATTGAAAACGTGAAATATTATACCCTATTTCATAGTAATATATTCATCATCATCATTGAGCCGTGCAATTTTTAGAATTATGGCTAACACCAAGGCGTTTTCTATACATTTTTTTTTAGGTGGATCAGTCCTCTTATTCTTGGGTTCTTTCAAAGTTTGTTGTTGGTCCTGGTGGTCTCGGTTATTTTCTTCCATTCCTTCCTATCCCTGCACTTCGATCTCTACTCTTCAATTTCTAATGCCTTTATGTCCTCTTCTATGGCATGTTTCCATCTTTTCCTTAGTCTTCCTTGTTTTCTGGGTTCGAAGGGTGTCCACTGTATAATCTTCCTTGTCATCTCCTTTGGTTTTCCTCTCATAATGTGTCCAGCCAATCGTAATCGTTGGGTTTTATTATAAATCTGACAGTATTTTCTCCTCCAAGTTCTTCGTCTATTTCTTTGTTCTTTCTCAATCTTATTTCTCCATTTCTTGTTATGTTAGGTCCCAGTGTTATTTTCATTATTTTTCGTTCTATGATGTTTAGGTCTTCTTCTTTTTTGTCTATTGCTATTGTTTCCATCGCATAAGCTATGATGAGTCGTATCAGGGTCTTGTATAATTTGATTTTTGTTGTTTTGCTTTTTAGTAAGGTTCTATATCTGCCGTATGCCTGATTTGCTTTCAGCAATCTCCCTCTCACTTTGTTCTCCCCAGTTTGTCCAATCGTGGCTCCCACATAATTGAAACTGTTGACTCTCTCGAAAATGTAATCCTGTGTTTTTAAATAATTTTGTGCGTGCTCATGTTCTTTTACTGTCTTCGTGTATTTTGTTTTTACTTCATTATTTTCATACCATTTTTCTTACTTCTTTGTCTAGTTGGTCTACAGCTCTTGCAATATCTTCTTTTCTATTCTCTATGACTGCTATGTCGTCTACATACGCTATTATTTGTATTTGGTTGGTCATAATATTTTTCTTATCTAGTTTAGCTCTTCGCATTGGGCCTTCTAGTATTAAGTTGAATATGGTTGGAGATTGGGAATCTTTTTATTTTACCCCTTTGTTTATTACAAAGGTCTCCGTTGTTGTTACTTGGAATCTTATTTCTTCCTGTATAAATACAGGATCAATATATTCATTACTTATATTAAAAGATACATTGTATATACACATATCATAAAAAATATTTTTTTATTACAGGAATAGTGATTTTTATTGTAGAACTACTGCTAGTATCCTAAAGCATTGTAACACATTTTACTACACTGGAAAGTGTAAATTAATACAAATTGCTTGCTAATTTTACATAAGCATGTTAATGACATTGATACATTTCATAGTACTTTTTGAAGTAAAATGTACAATATTTTCTAAAGTGCTTATATACCACATACTATGCAGGCTGCAATTGTAACCTACCATGAATTACTATAGTAGGATTGTGACAACTTCATCAATATCTACTACATGTTTCTATATTTTTTTAAACTGCTACTCCTGACTGCTAAGCGCCATTACAATATCGTCCATTATTTTACTACAATTTTATGGTACATTTTGCTAAAAAACTTATTTTTCAAAAATATTCATGTTATTACTACAAATTGTTTCTGTCCCTACATGTACTATAATTTGTAGAAAAGTACATTGCAATAGTGCGAAAAAGTACTACTTTTTTCCCAGTGTAGTGAGCATGTATCTAAAGTTGAAATCGATATCTTTACACTTGTAGAAATTACCATAAAAATAAGAAACACAAAATTGAACTTCATGGCCCTACAACTTCTAACTGAAGGGACTCTATAATAAGGTATATTAGGTTTAATTGGTTTATTATAACCTAAGGAATATATGACTAATGGGTGTCCCATTCTTTTTGAGACATCCTGTATACAACATCTAGGCAGTGTTGCCAGGTCGAAAATAAATCCGCCATGAGAAAAATGTTGAAAAGTAGTGATTTGTGACTAAAATCATGAGTCCTATTTTTTTTAAGGCTATTGCAGACATTTTTATTCTAAGATGTTTAAAAAAAGTTAAAAAAATATCATTTTATAGAAAAGTAACAGTATCTTAAAAATCAAAATTTTTAGCATACCGTTTGATAATATGCCCTAAAATTATGTTTTCGATTATGTTTTAAGGCAACTTTTACTTAAAAACCGCACACATTTAAAATAAGTATAAATGCTAGACGTTTTATAATTAAAAACTATTGATCGTTATAAGTAGATTATAAACTAGAGTAATGAATACAACAGTCCATATTTAGGTGCTCTGCAATATTTAAATTGGAGAAAATGTAATTTTGTCGAAAGTAGTTTGAAAAATAATTCATTCTTATTGTATTGGTATTGGTGACTTACAGTGTTTAGGTGAAGAATCATGAAATGCAGCATGTTTATCATAAAATCATGATATTAAAATCCAAAACATGAGATCCCCTATGAAATCATGAGACCTGGCAACGCTGCACCTGGAGGGATTTCAGTCTGTTACGCTTGAGCAGGGCTGCCAATGTCCGGGAATTTTCCCGAATTTCGGGAAATTTGCATGGGTAGCGGGAATTTTGCGGGAAATAATTAATTTGCGGGAAAAACGGGAGTTTTTAAATGTCACCTAGGTACCTGATTTAATTCAAATGTTTTGCTCGTATTTCATATTTTTGCGTTTGGATAATATCTCTAAATTCATAATTCAGTTACATTGTTTTTTTTATTGGTAGTTCTGAATTCGGTGACAGATTTTTTAGTTTACATTAGCGTTTACGTATGGTGTTGAATAAACAAAGCTGAAACATAACCTGACATAACACCAACTTTGTGTTGTTTGTAAACAATGGATAAGTGGTTGTTTAAAGGGTCATCACAGGTAGTTAGCTAATTTTAACCAACCATTTTTTTTTAGTTCTTAACTATATACCCTAAATGAATTATAATTCAAACAGCTTTTTTTTAAATTCGATGTAATACTGCTACAAGTACAGCTAGCTTTGACAATACCGAAGAAGATAATGATTCAGAGAAAGCAGAAAATACACCACCAAAGAAAGCAAAAATTTGCACACGAAAGCGGGAAAACAGGTTAAATAAATTTTGTGATTCTTGCTTAAAGATTAATAGTTTTAAGGACTGGCTTGTAAAATCAGATACCAAAAGGAATGGAAATGAATTAGCTTTCTGTAAAGTGTGCAACATAAACATGAATGCACACAAACATTATATAATGAAGCATGAATCGTCATCAAAACATACAGAGTGATTTTTTAAAAATTTAATTGCAGCCGGCCCTGGATAGCCTAAATCAGTTGGCAGTTCTGAAGTGTATTGTCAGTCTATGTCAAACTCGAGGTTAGTAGGTTGGGTTTTGTTTGTCATTTTACACCCACTGACGCAAAACTTAACCTGCAAATCTTGAATTTGCCAACTGTTTCAAGCTATCCAGGGCCTGCTGCGATTGAGTTTTTAAAAAATCACTCTGTAAGTTTAGTACTTTGTGGTCGGGAAAAAGCGGGAATTTTCGTAATACATTTCGGGAAATATTTGTTTGTGTCATTGGCAGCTCTGCGTTTGAGCCTACCCGTTGGTTGTTGACAGCGATTAATTGAAGTGACCTTCAAATTTGAAGCAGGGACGCCGATTTTAAGTAAATTTTTGTACGAACAACTACAGATAAATTACTAAAATGCCGCCGACAACGCCCACCAAGAAGCGCTGTTACTCATCAGACTCTGATTCTGGGTCTGAAGATGTAAGTAGTTTTTCTTATTTGTATCACTAACCTCGCTAAGCTCATTTTAAAAGTTTCTAATAATCTGCATGTCGTAGAAGCGTTCATATAAGAAGCAGAAAGTGCAACCAGAAGCAAATTTATGGAATATAGGTAGAAATCGGTACGTCAAGCTATCAGAATTTAAAGGCCAGTGGTATGTCAACATTCGTCACTTCTACGTTGCCGACGGGGAGCTGACGGCTAGCAAGAAGGGCATTATGCTTACCATGGAGCAGTGGCACAAGTTCAAGAGCGTGATTCCCGAAATCGAAGAAGCAGTTAAAAATGTGTAGTCTTCTAATGTAATTTATAAGTATTGAATGTTGCCAAGTCTATTAGTTAAGTTTGTTTGTTGAACGTCCGTTGTCAGATTTTATATTGGTCAGGTGTTTACATGTATAAGGATGGGAATATTCAATCTTATAGTATAAAAATATCAATTTCAGTCCTTTAATGTATGATAAGTGTAAATGAAAACGTAAGTAAACTACACAATTGAGAAACAGGAGTTTTTCTTTTTATGTAGTTATTTAAAACATTGGTAATCGTGTAGTGTACGTCGCCCACTTTGAACTACCATTCCTAGAGCCAGTAATATAGAAAGGAGAGATAAATTAACCCTCTTGTTACGGTCTACCATACACACATTTTTACATTACTCATAAATGTTTGTAGTAAGTACACACAGTAAACTGCAGCTAATCTAAATTTGTCCCACCTGCATTACTGGCTCTAGGAACGGTAGTTCAAAGTGGGCGATGTACACTACAAAGTAACCTCAATATCCTGATGGTGTCAATAAATTCAAGGTTAATATTGTGATACCATTTGCAAGTTTTCCCTTGAAGTGGTGACAATGAAGCCAATTTTGACTGTAAATTAAAACCATGTCTGTTTTCTTATCAATATTAATTCAGATCAGAATGGCAACTGTTTATATTCCACTCCAGTGCAGTCAAAATAGAACTAAAAGTAGCATAATACGGACGAAAATTGAAGACGATGACTTAATAATAATAAAAATAATAATAATGTCTTTTATTGGCACAAAAAAAAAGAAAATCAAGTTATCAAATAATGAAAAAATACACACAAAAAATATTTAGATTTACACTGTCATAAATAAAATTATAAGTGTGACAATATTTTTCCGTATTAAGAAAACATAAAAATTAAAATATAATCTGAAAAAGAAATAATAACTATGCCAATAAGGCTTATACACTAAAAAGGTTCACAACTGGATTATCTAACCCTAACATATCAATCAAGTCAGAGCCGGTCCTACCATGGCTTATGGCACATGCTTAAACATGTAGGCGGAAATGCACAGCCACACAACGTCCTTTACAAGGTAGTTCAACTGTACGCTGTTAATAAGTTAAATAAAAATGATCGAATAACATAAAGCGCTAAACAGAAAAAAACGTTCCGAACCGTTCCTATGCGCGAAAACACGGGTAATCTTGCATTTTAGGGCCATGAATTTGAACTACCGTTCCTAGAGCTAATAATGCAGGTGGGAGTGAAATGTGACAGTAAAAAAACGAGAGCCTGTTTAATTTCGTAATGTTTTCAGCTTACAAGTGGTCTAACTTTCTAACCTAACAGTAACTTCGTTAGAATATTAGTCAGAAATCTTGTCTATATATCTGTTAGAAATTGTTTATTTGTGTTTTTTCTTTTATATCGCTAAATAGCATGGCCCTTATTTGTATGGTTTGTGAGAAAATATTTACATTACAAATTTTTTTAAATAAATATATAAACATACATAAAAGTGATCTAGCACCAATTTCCTTTCCTGAAAATAGTCTAAATTACCAATGTCTGCACTGGAAGTGTTCTTATAGACAAAATAAAGATTTATTGTATCACTTAACAACTGAACATAATTTTCAAATGGAAACAGAAAACGTATACTTTGAAAACTTTACTGGTAAGTAGTTATGTATATAATGAATATTACATTCATTATAAAATATAAAAGCAATTTTAAACAATTGAGAGACAAGTAGGTATATTATATTTCTCTTAATATTCAGATTTTCTGGATTGGAAATTTTAAGTCAAGAAAGAAGAAAATCATTCTCTTTAATTTAGTACCACTACCATTTTTTCATAAAAATGGTGAGCAGGAATAGGCGTAACCGTGAT
Organism: Agriotes lineatus; assembly: GCA_940337035.1. Classification (NCBI taxonomy): domain Eukaryota; kingdom Metazoa; phylum Arthropoda; class Insecta; order Coleoptera; family Elateridae; genus Agriotes; species Agriotes lineatus. The sequence goes on along the minus strand of CALNHX010000970.1, from coordinate 82,107 downwards.
AAGCCATGTAAATTGCCTATGTTCAGAGGTATGGCCAACCATCCGGTATGGTGCAGATCGTAACAAGAGGGTTAATTCTCTCCCTTCTATATTACTGGCTCTAGGAATAGTAGTTCAAATTCATGGCCCTAAAATGCAGGATTACCACATAACCTACAAAAACTAACGTTGCAGTGTTTGTAGTTACCTTCACGATGGATGATTTTGATGTTTTTATACTATTTTATAATCTGTATTTATTGTATTTAATGACCCTAACGATCAACCTGCAAAATACGGAATATGATCGTTGATGGTGGGTACGTCCAGTGAATTTGAGCAAAGATGTGCAGGGTTATTTCAAAACAGCGTTTTTAAATATCAAAGAACATGACCCAGAAAGTGTTTTCACCCATACACGGATGAGTAGAACACTGTATAATGTTCTAGTCTCTCTTGTAAAAAATGAACTAACAAAACATTCAATTCGAAAGCCAATTGATTTTGAGTGTCGACTAGCTGTTACATTATCGTAAGTCAAGTAAAAGTTTATAGAGTTCAAATGTAAAGTTTTACATTTGCATAGGTATTTATCTCAAGGAGTCAGCCATCAGTTTTTGGCTTGGAGCTTCAAGCTAGTAAAATCAACTGTGAGGGAAATTATTTTGGACACTTGTAAAACAATATGGAAAGCGCTATCACCGATTTATGTGGCGCCACCAAATGAAGAAGATTTTAAAAACATTGCCAAGAAATTTTGGAATCACTGTAATATGCCTCATTGCCTAGGGGCAATTGATGGAAAATACATAAATATTCAGTGTTCTCCTAACTCCGGCTACCAACATTATGACCATAAAGGCAACTTCAGCATTGTCCTTCTAGGAACCTGTGTTGCAAACCTTTGTTTCACATATGTTGATGTGGGAGGTTTTGACAGTCAAAGTGATAGTGGTGAGTTCAGAGGCAAAAATAATGTGCGTGTAATCTACAGTAGTTTTATTGCAGGTATCCTTGCTTCTACCTGGTTTGGAAAATCTCTTTTTGCCAAACAGTTGCCTGTGCCATTAGCTAACGTTTTGCCGAACAGTAGAATTGAGTTTACATACTACTTTGTAGGCGATTCAGCATTTCCTCTCAAAGATAATATAATGAGACCATACCCAGGGCAAATATTAAATATAAACAAAAAAGTATTTAATTATCGACTTTGTAGAGCACGCAGAGTAATTGAAAATGCTTTCGGAGTTCTTGTTGCTAGATTGCGGATATTACGTACAACAATCCATGCATTTCCAGAAAATGCAGAAACCATTGTGTTAGCAACAATTGCTCTTCACAATTTTATAAAATTAAGTACACTAGGAAATAGTATGTATTGTCCTAATACATACATTGATAGAGAAGACGAGAATGGCCTTTTAATTCCTGGTGAGTGGAGAAATGAAATAGCCGAGCAAATGAAACGTGTAAAATGGGGGTCCAATAATGCAACACAGAGAGCTTTTCATCTGCGTGATACACTGGCTGAATATTTCCTCAATGAAGGCTCTGTACTTTTTCAATTCAATAATATATAAGGCTTTATAGTGTAAATTTATAATATTCAATACTCTGTAAAATTTACTTTATTAATAAAACAAAACAACATAAAATGATTCTTATTTAATGGGATCAAATATAATGTACACCAAATTAAACCATCCATCCCTAGCGCTGTCCACCAAAAAATTTAATGAACATCAAAAAATCTTAATGGAAGCCAAATTATTATACTTCGGAAAATCTGAACAGCACCACTAAAATAGCTATGTTGCGTATTGTTTTACCATTGCTTACATTTTAAATTCCATATGTCTATCAATTTTACTAAATGTTCACCAAATTTAGAACGCTCAAGTTACGCGTCCGTGCTGTACATAATAAATATTCGCGCTATCCATTTATATTTAGTCTTTCTAGAAAAAACTACTTGTGCGTCAAATAATTATTCTGTTACTCCAAAAATGAAATAAGCTCGAGCATCTCTCCTTGTCGCTTCCAGACAAACTTCTTGCAGGCTTCAGCTTGCAGCCGCACACTGTGTTTGGTAGCTTTTACAGTGAGTGTAACCAGTGTATTGTCGTATGAAAAAACTTAATAAGTTTAATTTTCAATTTTGTTTTGTGAAATTTGTGTTAGATTTTTATATATATACTAGAGGACCCGACAGACGTTGTCCTGCCCGCTGCCTGTTAACAGTGGGTTCATCAAACGTTTTTTCGATATACGAATTTTGGATTTTTTTCATTTTAAAAAATATATGGGGGGGGGGGTGAAATTTTGGAGGACCCGACAGACGTTGTTCTGCCCGCTGCCTGCTAATAGCGGGTTCAGCAAACGTTTTTTCGATATTCGAATTTTCGATTTTTTTAATTTTAAAAAATATTGGGGGGTGGTGAAATTTTGGGGTTATATGTTTTGATATGCGAGAAATCTTAAAAAAATTAAAAAAGAAATTTCGTCATTTTTTTTAAATTGTCTAGAACCCGATTGCAGCGCCACTTACCGGGTCCAATTGTAAATCTAAACCATCCAGGGACCCACTTAAACACAAAAAATTTCATCAAAATCGGTCCAGCCGGGTAGGAGGAGTTCAGTTACATACAGACGTACAGAAGAATTATAACAAGAGATCAATAAAAAAACCAATTAGAATCGTCTGTGATATGTGTTATACGTTTGGCAGTACTGAAGTGTATTGTCAGTCTGTCAAATTCGAGATTTTCAGGTTAAGTTTTACTCCAGTCTGTGTCAAACAACAAACAAAACCTAACCTACTAATCTCAAATTTGACATAGACTGACAATACAATTCAGTACTGCCAAACGTACAACACATATCACAGCCTACCCTAATTGGTTTTTTTATTCATCTCTTGTTATATATAAAGATATTGATTTATTTCCAAGAATTCTTCAGACTTATTTCTATGTCCCCATTAATAAACAAAACCTAATAAAACACGATAGATTTTTCTTATAAGTGATATTTCGGCCAACAAGAAATATAAATCTGGGTATACTTTTGAAATTGAATGTGGTATAAAATATAGTAAACATTGTGTATTTTTGCCAAATAAATAGTGTTTTTTAAATGCTAAATAATATAAGACGCTAGCGAAAATTAAATATTTGGGTATCATGTTAGAATTAAATACGGAATAAAATTTGGTGAACATTTAGCATTTTTAGCCAACGAAAGTTATTTTTAGGAACAAATAATATAAGAGACTAGCATGATGTCAATTTTTGGTTGTCGCTCTAAGATTATGTATTTTATTCATTTTGGTGAGCATTTAGTATTTTTGGGAAACGAAAGTATTTTTTTGTACGAAAAGGTTGGGTAAATTTGGTAGACTGTTAAATACCACTCTTATTTAATGTAATTAACTAACTAACTAACAACTAAGTAACTAGCTTAACCAACTGTACTGATGTAAAATTTACTTTATTAATAAAACAAAACAACATAAAATGATTTTTATTTGATCTAATTAACTAACTAACTAACAACTAAGGAACTAGCTTAACCAACTTTAATGAATATATTACTGGTTCACATGTTCTGTTGTAACTTCGCTGATGTACTGTAAAATACTTGCCCTAACCGTTGGCTGTACTCTAACTGACAAATTGTCCAGTAAAGTTGCCATTGCTTGCCCAAATTTTTCATTGGCACTTTGTGTAGGCTTATTTTTTGTTCCAACATGGTTTTCATGACATTGGCAGTCTCAATAAAGGCAGTGTTCACTTCATGGAGAAGTTTTTGTTTCTTGACCCCTTTTTTTACCTCCATGGGTTGTGAGGTAAGTGACCCGACCACGCCTTTGTCTTGCGTTGGTGTTGGTGTCATCAAGTTCCCGGCATCAGTGCTCGTACCACCCGAACTGGAGCTTGAACTCGATAATGCCAAGTCCTGACTCGTACCACCGAAACTGCTGCTGCTTCCACCTGGAGCTGCTGCGTCACGTGCATTGGTGTCGTTAGCACAGAGGCTTTCTTCCAAATCGTATTGTTCTTGAAAGTTGAAGTTACTTACGGTTCTATGGACAAAATACAAAGTTTACATGTGTCTGTGTTTATTATATGAACAAATTACCTTCTTGGCATCATAACGTCTTTCAAAAATAAAAGACTATTGAATAACTCCCACTGTGGTGCCTCATACTCTTGGGATTCTGTTCCTGTTCCACCCTCCATTTTCTTCACTTCTCTTGTGAAGCGGTCTCACAGAGATTTCCATTTTTTTATGCATTCCTCCCCTACAATTTTCGTGTATATGTATTATCTTACTCATGTATTAACAGATGGTAATAATCTGTTTACATACCTGAAATGCCTAATTCATTGGCGATTGTATTCCAAATTCTTGTTTTCAACATAACGTTTTTGTATCCGGCTGTTGCCTTATTGTATAATACCGGATACTTTTGTACTAAGGCAATGAATTTCTCGTAATTAAACATACCACAGCTCATGCTCATTTTGGATAATCTGGTATTTTTGGTTATGTTTGGGTAGCGTTGACAGTTCACTGCGTTGGCAGCGTCACAAGTAGAAAGTTGATCAACTTCAGCAGTGTAGAGCGCTGACGCGAGTTCGTTCTGTGCAGTGCTACCGCTTTACCATATGAGCGAACTTGGGTTTGACATTTGCAGACAGTCAAGAGCGGTAGAGAGCGTCTATTCTGTTTCACGCTTAAGACCACATATTTAATATCTACTATATTGCTAGCGGCTATGAGTGGGGAGGTCACAACGTAAGTGAGACAGACAACCAACTCTTCGATGTATTTGGTGAGCTGTGCGCAAGCGCGTCGTCCGCGCGGTGGAGAAGTGAACTTCACGGTCAAGTCTAAAATTCGCTTCTAAGCGGAGTTCGAATTCTCAGGCATGCGCACGAGACGCGTAATACTCAGAGTGAGACTATGTCGTTACCGTAATGTTTTCGGGCGTTCCCAAGCCCTACTAGCAATATAGTAAGTACTACATACATGCTTAAGACATAAGCTCAATTGTGTGGTACTTTAATACTGTGTGTAACGTTGCTATTAGACATATTTCACGTTGGAAGCTTTAATTATATTGAATAGTAAGGTATTACAAACTTAATTACGTTTAACAGTACTTTAACTTGATACTATAACCGGCGTATATTACAGGTAGCATTATTGTTTTTCACCCTGATATTTAAAAAACAATCACAACAAGGGCATGTGGATAGTTGCGGCATTCAATAGCCATAGCATCACAGAAATCATCAGAGAGGTAATCTACCATAATATTCCATGGTTGTGAGGTATGTGTTACTAATGAAAGTTTATGTTTTCGTTATCTTTATATTTTATTCATGTATCTTTTAATAAATACGAGAATTTGGATATGCACCATTTGTAACTGGAGTTCATTTCAATTCGTAATCAGAGTCGCCTGTGATACGTGTTATGCGTTTGGCAGTACCGAAGTGTATTATCAGTCTATGTCAAATTCGAGGTTAGTAGGTTAGGTTTTGTTTGTTATTTGACACAGATTGGCGCAAATCTTAACTTGCGAATCTCGAATGTTTTCAGTACTGCCATACGTAAAACACATATCACAGGCGGCTCTGACTACGAATTTAACCCTAGAACGCATACATCTAAGAAAGTTACATTAACGCATATGTGGTGTCGTATACAACACCACACCTTTTTTTGTTTAATGAGGCACTTTAAATTTACTATACGCCTTTTTTAATATCTGGGAGATAATTTTGACTGCATAGATGCATATTAAAGCGCAAAGCGGAAATTAAAGTTCTTAAAATATTTATTTATGAGTATGAATAAATGAATTGTTAAATCTAAGGAACTGATCAGGTACTAATATCTACGTTAAACACTTTTGACAAATAACTACAGTGTGATTTTGTAAAAACTCAATTGCAGCACGCCCTGGATAGCCTGAATCAGTTGGCAGTACGGAAGTGTATTGTTGGTGACACTGTCTGTGTCAAAACTCAAGCAAAACCAAAACTGCTAACCTCGAATTTGACATAGACTTACAGTGTTACCAACAATAGATTTCAGTATTGCGAATTGATTCAGGCTATCCAGGGCCTGCTGCAATTGAGTGTTTAAAAAATCACTCGGTAGTCTCTGTTCAGCACATAAATTACACTGCAAGCTATCAAGTTAGGTTTTGCGTCAGTCTGTGTCAAAGTTTTGACACAGACTGACGCAAAACCTAACCTGATAACCTCGAATTTGACATAGACTTACAGTGCCACCAACATATTGTTCATACGTTTGAACTTCCACAGCCAGCAGAGAATCATTTTTTTGGATCTCTCGATATTTGCATCATAACCTCAAAAAGTTATTTAATGTCAATTGAAATTAGTTCTAATTATAAGCGTCGCCATCTCTGTTCCTTTTAGTAATTAGTTAATATATTATCGAGTTACCTTTGTAATATGTTACTTTGGTTGCCTGCTCCACTCTATCTGTTCGGCGACTGAAGTATAATAGCTAACTGGCAATCCTATAAAGACAGTAGTCATAGCTATTTTAACAAATTCCACTTCGCATTACGTTACTATGAAAATTATGTACGTAAACTGACAGATGGCAAGTGGTTACCGACCAACACCTACCGAGAAAACGTGTTACGTGATTGCATAGATGGCGTCATATGCGACACCAAGTAACTGAAAAACTAATTATAAAGCTTGTAACAAGTTTTGGAAATTAAAAATGGAAGGGAGATATCAACAATAATCTTCTGGAGAGGTACTGAAAATATGAATATGATAACATAACAGCAAATCACTAAAAACTAGATAGTTAAATAGGTGGTGTCCCATATGACGCCACCTATGCGTTCTAGGGTTAAATGAACACCCGTTATTTTTTTGCAATACTGTAAGTACATACAACAATTCTAAAGTATTTAAATAACTATACCTATACCTTGAAAAACATTGATATACTAATTTTAAGTAAAATAAATATACTAAATCTTAGCCCTGGCGAGAAGAAAACAATCCCTACCTAATATTTGGGTATGGCTGCGGCCCTGCCTCAATTCCACCTACAACTGCAGAAAATTGTAATGATCCTTAACAAAATGTCGTCATTTTAGTATGTTTGTTCTTCATTACCAACGCTGGCGCAATTTTACTAAGGATCATCGAAATCTTATGAAATTGTATTCTAATCAATGAAACATTTTCAGAAGCCGTAGAAACTTGAAATATTTATAGGATCTAGTGTATACTATAAGAACCACCTTCAGATTCAAACATTACGAAAATTACACATGGAAGTTGAACTATACCTATTCGATGAAATGGAGTAGGGATCGTTGTGCAAAATGTTTTTCACACATCAGCGGATTTTTACTTCCTTTTACGATAAAGGAAGTATTGGATTCACCCCAAAAACTGGAAATTGAGTTTTCAACAAATCATGTTTTAGAGCCCCTGAACCCAAAAAACATGTTTTTGTTGATTGGTCTGTCTGTGTGTGTGCCTGCTTGTTTGTCCGTCGGCCTATGAACAGAATATCTCAAAACGAAAAGAGGTATAACGTTGAAACTTCATATATAAGTTTCTTGTACTATGTAGATGCGACAGCAAGCTTTTAAAGAAAATCGCATTACCGGAAGTATGTGTTTACTGTTGTGATGTTTCAGTTTTTTTCGATTATTTCAAAAACGGCTCTAACGAGTTTTTTCAAGCTTACATTTTTATTACCTTTTTAATGTGTACTGATGTGAAAGCGGTTATTTTCCAGTTGAATACCTCTAAAATAAGTTTCTCTTTTTTCTATTTTTTATTAACTCCTATTTTAAATAGAACAACAGGTATATTATTACATTTTTCAACTTAAAATTTTAGCGAAAATTGGGCTCTTTAACTAACGCTCTATTTTGTACGGTTTCTGTAGAATTTTAAGTTTTGAAAATTTTTACAAATGCTTAAAATTAAAAATAAATTTTTTGGTTAACTATAAGATCACAGTAAGACCCTTCGCACATGGAGCTACTCAATAGTGGTCCGAATTGTCAGTGAGTGAAAACATAAAGTGATTAGTAATTGGTGTTGATTGTTGTTTCGCACACGGAGAAACACAAGAGCAACAAGATTTAAATCAGTTTCGAACTATTCAGCCTGAAAGCACATCGCTGTTGTGTTTTTATTTTATCTACCCCCAGTGGGATAAGTAACTCATTACGTCACTCATTTGACACTATTTCCTTAGGTAATGAAGCTCATTACACCACTCAGTTATGTAATGGCTTTATTTCTAACTGAGTGGTGGAATGGTTTTATTACCTAACTGAAATAGTGTCAAATGAATGACATAATGACATTTGCCTACTAAAATATTTTTGTAAATGACAGATCGGCAATTTCTTTTAATGCACTTTTCTTAATTTTTGGCACATTTAGATAAAATATTGTACAATATATGTGTGATAATTCATCATTAATATACGTGTGTGTAAGTTACAAATGAGTGCGAAGCACGAGTGATGTAAGCACAGAAGTATATTAATGATGCTCTTATCCCACTTGTATAGTAAATAACTACTGCAAAATTGAGTATTTTCAGGGCCAATATAAGTAGTACCTACGCTTATTATCAATGGTATTTTAATAAATATTATGAGTTAGAATCCCAAAGCTAAAAATACGAGCCCGTAGGACGAGTTTTATTTTATTGCATTGAGAATATAACGAAATGATACTTTAAAAAATATATAGATTATTAGGGGTACTCCGAATTATATTTAGGAAGAGAATATTATGATTGAAAATATATACCAGAGTAATCGAGTAGTTAGTCCGCAAAATTTATTTCGCCCAGATGATTTTCTAGGACAATTTTTAACTCAAAATTTATTTTTTATTTTGGCAACGTCCTTCTACAAACTACCTATGGCAAATTTCCTAGCTTTCATCTCGGGAAATTTAATCAGTTCATTTGTCTCGTGGCGTTGCTAAAACGACAAGCATTCTTAAAAAACTTACCGAAAAACCATTCGCCCTTAATACATTATTAGATTACCGACAAATTCACTGAAATATCCGTTTTCATCCAATAACAGTGTTTGGATCAATACTTTAGCAACCAATCATTCACTTATACAACATTAAAAAATATTATCTACGCTTGGGAGATAAATGTCACGTATCCCACTCATTTTGAGTGAGGCTTCATTATCTAACTAATTTTTAAAGTGTCAACTTTCTACTTGTCAAAACAATAATGAAAAATGTCGGACAGCAATAGCCTCGTTGTGCAAATTTAACACGGGTATGTTAATAATGCTTTTATCCCAATTGTATTGTAAATATTTATAACGTCCTTCTTGCATATCAAAAAAAAAATACGTGGTCTCTGTCTCTGTGATACTAGGAAAACATTGTTTTTTATTTATCAATTTTGCTAGGCAACAACGTTATCATAAAGAAACAAATTTTACCGATAAAAATATATAGGGTCTTACGATTTTACTGTTGAAAATAGCGAACATCAGCAAGCAATAACAATAGCAACCAGGTTAATGTAGTGACTAATAAATAATAACTATTGTAAAACAAGAAGCTGTTTTCATTTGCGATTCATATAGCAGGTAAGTATGTTCAGCTTGGGGCTTGGGGTCGATTGTTAAACCCGACGATTGGTTCCATCTCCCAAACCTGCAGCGTTATTTTCACAAGTGGATAGCTAAATTCTTTAGAAATGGCTTGGTGAAAAGGATCGCCACGCCAACTATATTTTTGGCAATTACAAATGGAACAATATTTGTTTTATTTGCTAGCACCACTAGTTCTGCCCTCTATGACGGCCAGCATAGCGGAGTTTTAAGTCAGAGAGTCGTCCCCACCACTAAGAATATGCTCTTAACCATATCGTAAAGTACGCCATAAAGGGTGTGCTAGAGCGCTAGACGGCTGGGTTTTGGAAGGGATAATCGGCAGCCCTAACCAGCCGAATTTCAGGCCTAATTCCTGCAAGGAATGTCGTGTCCGAATATTTGATTCAACAAATCATTTTATTATTATTCAGAGTAGCATCAACTTAGCCTTATAATGAATAATGTCGTTGACATGACATAAAATCGACCATTTAAAATATGCTATTACCTTCCTAAAAACCCAGAGAACGCAAATTCAACATTTTACATTTTGCCATTAGACTTTTATTACAATGTTCTTTTCTAATTATGATAAGCCTTATTTATCTGCAATGAAAACTATTTAAAAAAGCAGATTTAATGTACATCGTCTAAATATGCAAATATTAATAAGTAACCAAACATTTTCTTCCACAAAACCAAAGAAAATATCTAATCTATACATATATAAAGGAAAGTCACAACCCTGACTAATCAACGCAGAGCCGTAACCACTGGTACTACAAAGTTGAGATTTGGATGAAAGGTTCAATTTGTTACGTAAGGTAGTGCTAAGAATGGTTTTTTGAAATTCTACCCCTAATAGGGTGAAAAGGGGTAAAATGTGTTTTCACCAATTCCTTAATATCTCTTACACCCAATGAGATATCGACTTGGTGTTTAGTTGCAAAGATTTTTAATGCAAATGCCTAGAAACGTATTTCAGGATTTTGCCCTAATCTACCCCTAAAGGTGCAAATATGGATTCGGGGTGAATTAAAGAAGCCTTCGTATCTCCTATGTTTCTTGAGTTAGACCATCCTTTTTTGGCATATGAATGTATTTTTAAAACATCTAGAAAGAGGTTTAAGGATTTTTTAAAATTTACCCCTAAGGGGGTGAAAGGGGGTAAACTGTGTTTTCACAAATTCCTGAATATCTCTTACATCCGATGAGATATCGACTTGGTGTTTACTTGCAAAGATTTTTAATGCCTAGAAACGTATTTCAGGAGTTTGCCCTAATCTACCCCTAAAGGTGCAAATATGGATTCGGGGTGAATTAAAGAAGCCTTCGTATCTCCTATGTTTCTTGAATTAGAACATTCTTTTTTGGGATATGAATGTATTTTAAAAACAAATATCTAGAAAGGGGTTTAAGGATTTTGAAAAATTACCCCTAAGGGGGTGAAAGGGGGTAAACTGTGTTTTCACGAATTCCTCAATATCTCTTACACCCGATGAGATATCGACTTGGTGTTTGCTTGCAAGGTATCCAAGGCAAATATCTAACACTGCATTTCAGGATTTTGCCCTAATAAACCCATAAAGTGCCAATCTGCATTCGGGGTGAACTATAGAACCCATTGTATCTCCTGTGTTTGTTGAGTTAGAGCATTCTTTTTTTTTCTTTTTTGTCATATAGATGTGTTTTTCAAATCTTTAGAAAGGGGTTTTAGGTGTTTTTTTAATTTCACCCCTAAAACGATAAAAACGGAAAACTGAAAAGGGGCAGGGGGTTAAAATTATTAATTTTTTTCCCCTCTGGGTTCATTTCAAAATAAAATGGGATGAATGAATTTTTAGAAATTTTACCTCTAAGGGGTGAAAATGGGTACACTGTGTTTTCACTAATTTCTCAATATCTCTTAGAATAAAATACAAGAATTTCTGAAATTCCATCCCCATGTGGTGGAAACGGGTATCTTGCTATTATTTATGAATACAACATTTAATAAGTAAATATATTTTTGATTTTATCTCATTGTTACACTAAAACTATAGTTTTATCAATCTATACAATTACACACACATTTCCAGGGGGTACGTGAAGAATAACAGAGTTAAGGAGAACTTGTTTCGGAGAATACTGTTTTCTTTTTACCTACAACATTGTTTTGCAGCCTTTGTTAGTTTAGCGTATTGAGTGAGGGGGAGGGGGGGACCCCAGAATTCATTTAAGATTTAGAAGAAGAAACAAAAATGTGTAGTCCGTACGAAGAACGGGCATCTTGCTAGTATTCTTATAATAGCTCTTTTAGATCGTAAATCGTATTTGTTAAAAGAAATAATTTATGCAATGCTATGCCCTTTTTGGTATTTTACTTATTTATCTTATCATTTTATTAAACTAGCTCCGGTAGTACGATTAACTTACACTCAGGATGGATTCAATTTGTTTTCTTTATAATCAGTCATTGCAATTTATTTTGTTTTACAGGGCTAAGTTTTATTTGGTTATGAACCAATTGAATCTGATACCCATTTGGTTAAATAAAAATTATATCAAACACAGTGTTGCCAGATGTACGATAATTTTACTAGTAGTACGATGTACGATAGCATATGTACGATAATAGTAAAATATACGATAATTTGGCTATTATTGAAAATTCTCACAAATTTAGCAGATAAGTACTAAGTAATATTAACAGTATCTTCGAAATGACAGCTACGTGCGGATATTTTTGCTCAACCGGTATGAAATACAGGGTGCTGAAATTTATTTCGGATCTGTTATTATTTATGATGACAAGCTGATCACATTACATCACAGTACTTGTAGGGTGTTCCCCATCGACTTTCCACATCCCCACTTTCGACTTGCGTCTTTCACAAAAAAATCATCTTGCAAGCATTCTTGATTCGCGGTAGCACGTTTTGTTGATTTATGATCGGTTACTCTACTACACAGACCAAGTAAAATCGGATTTATTTCAAAATTGTTTCATTTATATAGTTATATTTTCCTATGTATAGTCCAAAATAGTATAGTACGATAAAATGTACGATAATTTTTACTACTGTAGTACAATAACAATGTTTATTCGATCTGGCAACACTGATCAAACGATAGTTTCTGTTGACTGACAAAGTTAACCTCTAAAACTGACAGGCAAGTTAATCAAATATTTGTACAAATTAAATCAATTTCAGGAATCACAAAATTGTAAGTGCTTCTTAGTTATATTTTATATGCTAATTTTTTTGACTTATTAATATTTTAGTTATGTATGCCTGTTTTAAACTCCACTTGACATGTCACCTTGATGTTTCGATCCAGCCAGTAAACTTGCCCACGATGAACCTATGGAACGGACAGGTAATTTAGAAGCTCATCTTTACCATCTATCAATATAGCTGTATCTAATTTCCTCCATTTGTAGTTCCGTCAATGTCCCTGACTGTGATTGGCTGTATTTCAGGAACGGTCTCCACATGCAGCTGCGACAATAGCTCCAATCCGTAACCAAATCACCAAGATCACCTACACCAGACAACAGAACACCAGCTCTCCCTTTTATAGCTATCTGTGGCTCCACTACAATCCCATTCCAAATAACCGTCAGTTGTAGATGTGTCTAAGACTAAAATGCTGCTACCATACGTCCATTGGCTTCTTCTAATACCATAATATCAAATTACCCAGCAAGTACTTACATCAAGAATCTCCAATATTATTACTTGTTTAATTTTCTTACTTTGAATTCTTTAATTATATACCACAACTAATCACTTGTACCCTTTTTAATATTTTAATTAAGTAGCATAAGATTTATAAGGGTTTATTTTAATTTTATAGGAATTACAAAATTTTCATTTTCTATTCTTCATTAAATCAAAACCCTTAGTTGTTATTTTTCAATATCCCTATCTCCATAGTTATTCTCTATTCATAATTTTTATACTAATATCTAACACTTCTAGATTGTAAAAATTTTAAATTAATTATATTATTTGACATTTCATATTTATTGACTTTTAAATATTATATTAGCTTAACTCTTTCAGTTTTACACAAACTATCTTCTAGTTTGCTTTGATTATTATTAAATATAATTTATAAAATGTAATCTTATAAAACCAAATAAAACCTTTTCTAATTCTGTCTTTTATTAAATAATTTTAATAAATAATTAAATCTTCGGGTACGATATCATAATAATATATTAAAGTTAAAGAGCATTGTAAGATGCCTAAGAATTATCAGTCACAATGATAACAAAGTACTCAACTTATGGATTGCACGTTACGGTGACATGTTTCTGTAAGTTTTATAGCAGTATTACAAGGCGACCTTCTTTGTGTTAAATCTACAATAGATAAATAGTGCCATGGTGAGAGAACAATTGAATTTGCAGCGGTTAATAACCTAATCATACAAAGCACGACGTTTCCACATAAAGATGTACACAAAGAGGGATGGCGATCACAGGATTGTAAAACGATTAACCAAATAGACCGTGTGCTTCTAGATGCTGTATCATTTTCCAATATAATGCATATAATAACATGCAGAGGTGCTACATCCGAATCCGAATCTAGGTCAGGGTTACAATTAGAGAAAGGAGTTGTCTGAAGTCTTCTTAATTTCTTGCACTTTCAGGAAGCAGTTGAGAAAACATAACCTGTAGATTGATAGAATTAGGTTTTTCTGCTGAAGGGGGTTGAAACTCAATGAAGGGTTGAAGAGTTGGAGGGTTAGGTGTGAACGAAGTATCCAGGCCTAACTACCCTTTAAGGCATTTGTAGCCTATGTCAATTTACAAATGAAGACAATTCAGTGTTTAAAATTGCATTAAAAGGTTAAGTAAAGTACACAGCTATAAATACAAAATATTGGTATCTGGTTTTGCCTATTCTAGTCAACTGGGCGACCTAGCAAATTTTCTGACTTAATTGCGAAACCAACGTCTTCAAAACTCCTTGTCAGTAAACCGTTGTCAACAGCTAAAGTAAGAGAGTCGAGTCAAGATTATACAAGTGTTATATTGTTTAACTAGATTACAAAATAAAATATGTTTCAAATTATTTACAAGTACATAAACAAAATAAAGTTCTTCCTGGTGGCCTCTGCGTCGCGGGCGGGGCGGCATTTGCTGGTGGTGGATACAAAAGGTCCTCCCTCCGACCTGGAACTCGAATGGCTATAAACAAACTAAAATTAAATAATTTAGTTTCAGCTCGTCGGTCGCGGGTTTCTCTAGATTTTAGGATTGATAAGACAAAATCCGAAATGATTTTGAGGCATTTAACAACCACCTTAAACCTGGAAACCGCTACCGCTTGCCGTGGTAGCAAAATGAATTGCGAGATTTCAGAGCCCGAGAACGGCTTTCGAGCCGAACGTTTCGTTACGAATCGCCAGCCAAACCGGAGCTTCCCGGTGTGCGCTCGATTTGCAATTAAAATATTAATCGAGCTAGTAGCTCGCAAATTTAAACTGAATTTAGGCCGTTTGTGATTCCACCTGAACATCCATCCATAATTTTGGTTTGGATTCTGAAAGAAACGAGTTAGTTCTGTCTCAGGACTGAGCATACACAGTACGAAATGAGGCTTGAAGAAGCACTGCAGAACCATTTCAACATACAACAAACCGTACCAGATTTAGAGAACCACACAGAAAGTATAGGAGATAAATGAAAACACATTAAAGGATGTCTGGATTAAGTCGTAAGAGAAGTACTATGAATAGAAAAGAAGACTGAAAGAAATAATTGGTATGACGTGGAATGTAAAGAAGCGATTAGAAAAAGAAATAAGGGCCGAGAGAAACTTCTGCAGAGGACCACTAGAAGGAAGGAATAAGAATATAGCAAATTAAGAAGAGAAGCTAAACACCTATGTAGACACAAGAATAGACAACAACAGAATAAACAACTAAGCAAAATATAAGAAGGATATGAAATCAGAGAAAAAAGTACCTTCTTCAAATCCATACGGCAAGCAAATAATACTTACCAACCGAGGGAAACAATGTGTAAAAGTGAATATGACAAACCAAAATAGCAGTTATAGAAAGATGGAAATCGTACTTAAGAGCTGTTATTAAATGGAGCACAAAGGAAAATTGGAAAACATAAAAGCCTATTACAAAATGCTGTCCAATCCGAGGTAGAGAAACCTACCATAAAAGAACTTAAATCTAGCATACCAAGGCTAAAGAACAGCAAATTCTCAGGAGTAGATATCATCCCTGCCGAGCTAATAAAGTGGGGTGGAACTGAGCTAGCCTATCAGCTACACCAATTGATAGCCAACATCTGCATATCAAAAAATTACCTAAAGAATGCCCAATTTATAAAAAAGGCGAAAAGTTAAAACCACAACTATAGCTCATGATTTTCACAGAGAATTAATAATTTTAATTGCTATGAACAAATTCTAGGTATGCGGAGTGAAACTATCCATTTTCCAAATTTAAAAAATTATTTTTAAAATGAAGTTCTCTGTAAAAAGCCTGAGCTGTTAAATGCGTTGCCTACCTAGTTGTTATATGATAAACTGGGCAGGTGGTATTCGTATTTACAATGATCAGTTATCTGATTTGTATTTCTAATAAAATCCCAATAAACGGTAATATTACTATTATTAATTAGGGGACTTAAAATAGGATTCTGAGGCACACCTGATATAAAGTTTTGAAGTTGAAATCAACGTCAGAAGAATTTAAATGTAACTAATACTATATTTTTTATGTCGCGAACAAAGTTATGCAACCCATTGTTCACTTATTGTAGTCAACTTGATATATTTTTTAAATCTAATTTTATAAATCAGGAATCCTAACGCTGGTTCAGCTTGACAGTGCCAACTTGTCATTTACTTTTTCTACCTCATAGATTTATGAGATAAAAAATGTCTTCAAGCAAATATAAGTGTAAAATGGTAATAAAATATAACTTTGTTACGTTTTCTTACGGTTAATTGGCATTAAATGAATATATTACATTAATGGAACTGTCATATGAAATAACCTAACTTATGACAGATATTTTTTCATGCCTTTCTGGATTACATTAGTGTACAACACTTTTGGAGAGAGGTAAGTTTGATTAAATTGACCTACTTTGGTCTCAGAATTATGTGATAGTGTTTTGTACAAATCTTCTAGAGACACCCTGTATTTAGTATACTAAGCAATCTCCAATAGCTTGAGCACAAACATTTGATCAAAACATTTTTCTTAATTAAAACTTTATTATTTTGGCACGAATTTAAGCATACCTCTGCTGCAATCTCTTACAAAATGTATGACTTTGAAAACTGCAAAAAGGCCAAGTTTGAGTAAGTATCTTTGTTTACAAGGTAATCTTAACAACATAATTATTACAAACGTTCTTGTTTGAGTTCACAAGGTGTGGAGTACAAAAAGCAAAAAAAAGTTTATGGTTTTTTCCCGTCATTGGTACCATGGTCTCTAAAAGATACGAAGTTGGTGTTAGAGATATTCCTATTCTACTTTTTCATACTCTATCAGAATCTGAAGTAGGATTTTTAAATTCCAAAAGTAAAACATTCATCCCGACGTTCTGCTCAACCTCCGTTAACCATCAACGACCACCAGAATTAAATATAGCTTTATATTCTACTTTATACATAAATATGGTAAGAGAAAGACAGTGGACAGGCATATGGAAAAAGTAAGAGGTCAGGCCCATGGCGTTACAACGATAAGTGAATTATCAAAAGGAAAAGAGAAAAAAAATACTGGAACAATTCGATATGTGGAGAAAGAAGCTGATAGCATTCCAAAGATGCCAAAAAGTGTCAACGCTTCACAAAAACAAATTTGTTGATTTGATAGCCTCCCTATTTCTGTGTATTGAGCTTGTAAGTTGGTAGGCTGATATATAAAAATATGAATGCGTTTAAGAACGTGTACGTAGTATGTAATTGTTCATACAGGGCGTTCATAAAGCATGGAAACGCTCCAATCTTCTATATTAGAAATATTTAATAATAATAATAATAAATGTCTTCATTCAATTCAGTACAAAATGTACAAAGAAACTTGCAGACCATGATAAACTAATATTAAAATTAAAATTAGAATTTGAACCGCAAGGGGAAGTTCAGATGCATATTATAGTTAATATGCCATAATATACTACCTAACCCTTGATGTAAAATAGGAATTTAAAATATTAATTTGCCTAAAACTTTTTATCCTAGTATTCTGTACAGGGCTAGCAAAAGTGACACAGTCATTGAACTGTTTGGAGTGGATAGGTACCTGAATCGTGCACTTTTGAATAAAAGCACCAAATGTTATATAGAAATTTTACATAAGTAAGAGGGCCTTTCCTGACGTAGGGCCCAAAAATCCGTCTTTAATTATACGGAAATAATTGAGAAATTAAATTACTATTTTAAGAAAATTTTGTGTATAAGCTACCTGTGTACGGAAAAACTCCACTCAAAGCGTTTCATATATAGCACTTGGCAAACTCTTGGATGCTTACCTATTAGACTGGTAGGCACAAAATGTGTTATTACTGCGAACAATTGTAACGCGTCCAAAGGAAAACATACTGATACAATATAAAATAGTACCCTACTGGTTATTGATAACAATGTTTCGTCAATAATAATTTGTACTTATAAGTTATTTTAACATTCGCAGTAGCATTAACTCCTATTGCAATGTTTGTCAAATGTGTTACGAAAATGTTGATCATCATTATGACACTATAGTCAAATGTTATGGTTTTAGAAAAAAATAGTTTCAAATGTTTCATTTATCTTTACTCTTTCTTTTATCGTTTTTGTATCTCATAAAATTCACTCCTTTTCACAATAGTGGCACTTGCACAGCGCTGTACACGTAATATTTAGCATGTTTTACAAGAGCAATGGCTGAACTAAAATCCAAACAGGCCTCCAATGATTGCTGCCCATTTTCCAACTAAACTTTTGAAATTGGTTGAATCATTTTAATGTAGACCTTCCCCAGCAGTACCACACTGAAGATCTCTTTACTGTAGAATGTGAGGATCATTAACAAACATCTCCAATGTACTCATTTCTAATTCTACGTATACTGAGATCTTCAAAAACTATTGTTAAGTAAATAGGTATGCTGTAGTAAACTGTTGAATATTTCCCATTGCCAAAGAACACATATGTTGAGTCAGATCCAGTAAAGCCATAAGAAGTGGCAATGCCTTAGCGTTTTCTTTCTAGGTGATCCATAAATGTCGTGTACTGAAATGTAATAATACTGTTTACTTTCCCCAAAAGGTATCAACAGCTTCTCCAGTTGCAAGACTTGAGAAGGGTGAAATCTCAAGTATAACAACTGCGTCAACAGTTTGCTTCGCATATATGTGCGAGTAGGCTCAGTCTCTTCATGACTGCACGATTAGAGGTATGGGTGCTGATAAAAATTGCTACATAGAATATTACACTTGATTTAATTTCCATATCAGTTACGGTAGGTAGGCCTTGTTTTAACTTTTTTTGACAGTGTAGGTCACTTGGTTACATTTATGAATTTACTGAGTGAAGTTGACAGACATCTATTTAAATAAGTTAAATTAATTATGGTGGCATTTTATTTGATTTTTAACTAGAAAGTGCTAGAAATAATTATGTACTACACAAATAACAACGTAGTTTGCTTGTAAACCAACATTGCAAAATATACCTGTCCGTTCAATAGCTATAACCCATAAAAATATCAAATGTTATTTTAACATTTTTGTAACTAAACCATATACACTGCTAAAAATTAATTAAATCACGACCTACTCCCCAAGTTTTATGGAAATTACAGTAACTATACTTCCAACTGTAACAATGACTTTCTTTCCAGTTTCTTTATTTTATTGCTGCTGGCAGCTAACTGAGAATAACAATCTAAAAATCTCTGCTTTATTTTCACTTACAGATAGAAAACCTTTCCAGTCCTTTGGATTTGGAATGTCAGAGTTACTCAGTGTCGTACTACTGTTGCACTGGCAGTTCTTGTTTCTGACTTCTCGGTATTCATCCATCACAACATCAATCCGTTTACTATACAAGGTGTTATGGAAATAAGTGCAAATATTTTAACTTGTAATAGAACTCGCTAAATTTCAAAACTTCTTCATTTATAATTTTTTTCGAAAACGCCCTCAAAGTTAAAATTCAAAACAATTTTACTCTAAAAATGTATACCCGCCCATGGAATAATATTTTAATTCAATGGCGCAAAACACAAAAAACATTTCTTTGATATGCAAACCAACAAAAACTGCATAGGTACTGATAAAACCTTTAGTTCACATCTGGTCACCAACGTACTTTATTACTTAGGTAAGTTATGACCGCATGTCTTTTGTGCAAGAACTTTGCAGTTTTAATATGCTTGTGTCTTTCACCTTTAACTTAAGTTTGCTTACCAAGCGGCTCGTCAAATTTAATGGAGATAAATGACTGCAAAGCTATGCGATTCAATGAAAAACGATAAATAGAAAAGTTGTTAATTTTGGTGAGCTCGATCACTGATTAAAATATTTGCACTCATTTTCATAACACCCTGTATAATGTATTCCTATTCCCGCAAAAATAACCTGGCATACTTTTCAGCATAGTCTTAGAAAGTCTTCCCTTGTTAAGGACTGATGATATAAAACATTAATAATCTTCATCCGTATTCGTATAGTTTACGTAGCATTGGAGGTCTGATTTTGACGATTTTTTCAGTTTTTCCACAGTTAGAAGGTGATGGTTGGATGACCTGATTCTCGTGATTAAATATTTTTTCCAAGTTTGAGCCTATGTGCTGTCATCCAATATAAAGTTTAGCATGTAGATGTGCATCACTCTTCGCCTGTAAAAAAAAATAGCTTTGTTTCCATCCTTGTTTAGTGGTTCATCGAACAACATTAACCTGTTTTTCTTAATTGTTTCTTCAATTCGGACCAATGAATCTTTCAGTCGGGAACATACTCTGTGAACTTTTCTTAGCCAGTTTCCTACAATAGATTTTGAACAGATTTTTCTGATACAATGTCCTTAGTCATAATATTGCTTAGGTCGCAAGTAGTATCTTCCATATGGATTCCTGCTTTTTTTAATTCAACCATTAGGTTTTTCTCTTCTAGGAGAAAATTGCTTCAAACTGATAGTACAATTCCATAGTGTTTGTCAGAATCTAATTTCTGAAGGTTATGCTCTTCAGCGACCTTATAATCTTTGCAATCCTGTCGCCATCTATCTTGCCAGTGAGACTGGATTGTAAGTTAGTCCTATTACCCCACCATCCTTTTTTACAATATAGTTTAACTGTTTCTTACTTTTACTTATCAAATAATAAAAATATAGCATAAGTCTTTTTGATAGCATTACCAAAAATTAACTCTATCCAACAGAAAGCACACATTTCTTAAAACTAATTTTCTAATTTCTTAATTATCTGTTATTATTAACTTTATCAAAAAAACTGTAAGAATATAAAATATGTAAAATAATAGAGGATGCAACTTTTATTTGAAACTTTTTTTATTAATTATGTATTCCAGAAGTTATAAACCAAAAACTAGTTTTCGGAATCCAATGTGAGCTGCCATAATAAAACACGACGGCAGATTATTAGGCCCTACCTCAAAAAACGTTCTCCTACTTACATAGGGTTTGCATAACGAATTTCGTGCTTTTATCCAAAAGTGCACGGTTCAAGAAAAATCCGCGAGTTATCTGCCCCACTATTGACTTGTACTCCTATATAATAATTGAAAAATTTTTTTCTTAAATGAATTAAATGGCATAGTCTGTAACGAGATAAGTAGGGAACTGTAAACTTTTTAAGAAATATACTTAAAATATCTCTCAAACAGCCGTGTCATTTAACTGCAGTTGTTTGTATCTGCTTGTTTTCTTGATAGAAGTTTTATCGGCTTCGCCGCCTACCTCTTGTAGTCTTAAATAAATAAATAAATAAATACACGAATTGCTACATAAACTGAATAGTAATAATAAACACATAAAATTTCTTTGGATACCATCTCATGTAAGCATCAAGGGGAATGAAACAGTCGACCAGTTAGCAAAGGAAGCTCTTATGAAGACCGAACAGGATGAAAACTGCATTACAAGGAATGATTTAAAATCAACTCTAAAGCGATCAATCAAGATGAAATGGGTTAACAGCTGGAACAGTTTAGCTGAGAGGAAAAACTATTATAAACCTGCTGATTCTCTAAATTCGACCAACAACGGCAATCTAACCAGAAAAGAAGAAACAGTCTTATCAAGATTAAAAATGGGACACACTCGACTAACCCATGATTATCTACTGCGTAGAACAACTCAACCTGTTTGTGACAAGTGCAATGTTCCCTTAAGTGTTCGCCATATATTGTGTATCTGTCACGAATACGAGCAGTGTAGATCTAATTGTGAAGTTAGTGGTGATTTGGACACAGTGTTTAATTTACCTGAAAACATTATAAAGTTCTTAAATGACACTAATTTATTTAAGTTAATTTAGTAAGTAAGAATGAAAGTGCTGTAAGACCAATGTAGTTATAAAACACTCAAACTTTGAAAAAAAATTGCTCAAATGTTGATAGCACATTGCATACAAAGTATGCCAAATCATCGCCAAAAATGTTTAAACTTTCCGAGGAGACTCAACAAACTACTAATTTCTTTTTTTTGTTCTTCCTCTTATTGTTGTTAAATATAGTCTTTTTATAATTGTATTATTTTTTAATTTTATTAATATTATTTTGTTAATGTTTCAGTTTATATTTGAGGATAGTGCAATTAAATATGCCTAATATAAGTATACTATAAAACAAAAACGTCTATATATATACAGGGTGTCCCGTAATGGCCACTAAAGCTTCAAGTAGCTATATTCCTTGTACAATTCTGGATCGAAAATCTTAATATGAAAATGTTGGATTGGTCTTCATGAGCCCTAACGAGCGGTAGATAAAAACAATTATTTTTTCAGGTAAAATACCCCGTCTGTTAATATATAATACGACAAAATGTCATCAGCAAGAGTTGTTCAAAATGTAAAATTATGATCCTATACAATATTTCAGAAATATCGACGTACTTTTATGAAATCGTGAGCATTAGACGAAGTTCGTTTTTGATAACGTAGTTTCATAAAAGTAACTCGATATTTCTGAAATTTTGCAGGAGACCATAATTTTACATTTTGAACAACTCTTTCTGGTGACATTTTTTCGTTTTTAAAACAGAAGAGGTACTTTACCTGAAAAACAATTGTTTTTATCTACCGCTCGTGAGGGCTTATGAAGACCAATCCAACATTTTTGTATTACGATTTTCGACTCAGGAATATATTACCTGAAGCTTTAGTGGCCATTACGGGACACCCTCTATATTTTATTATGTAATGTAACAAATACAATTTTTATGCGTGGTCCACTTCATCTGTGGAGCAGTATATATCATGAAGAAGAAAACGGTCCAGAGGGGAAACAAATGTTACAAACAATGTTCACGAAAACTGACATTAAAAAATACAAGCAGCAAAAAGGGCAAACTGAGAAAAAAACTGATACTAATGGTCAACTAGCTGATGTCCCACACACTCAAGAACAACCAAAAGCTGACGTGGAAGTAATTGAGAAAATGCAAAACCAACAATCCATGACAAAAGAATGTCAACCTCAAACAACAGCAAGATATCCCAGGGCCTTTGAAACCTAGGACTGATGCCATTCCGAGTGATACAAGCGGGCATTCATTAGAAGCACTTTTTTAAATTTAATAAAAAACCAAAGGGAATCATCAACTGTTGATAACCCACCAAAGGAAAAAAGAAGGATTTGCTCTGGAGCAGAAATAATAACATCAGCTGAGTATCTTAAGGCAAAGAAAGAGGAGATTCAAGAAAAGGAAAAACAACAAAAGCGACACAAAGAATCAAAAACAAACCATGGGCCAATAAAGTTACCTGACATTAGCAGTAGTTCTAAGTCTGAGGGTGAAATGGACAATGATGGGTCGTTAGAAGATGAAACTACTGAACCAATGGCAGTCGTGGAAGAAATACAAAAACAGGAAAAGCAAAAGAAAAAATCGAAAGTAAAGCACGACCTTGTAAAGAAAACTTCAAAGTATGACATTAGCAGTAGTTCTGAGTCTGAAGTTGAAATGGACATTGAAGAGTCAGAAGACGAAACTATTGAAACAGTGGCAGTCACGGAAGGAGACTTTGTCATTGTAAAGTGCGACCGTGATTATTATCCTGGTCGAGTATTGTCAGTTGAAGGTAATAAGATTCAAATAAATGACATGAAGAAAAGTGAACTATTTGCTTTTCGCTGGCCTGAAAAACCTGATGTTTTGGATTACGAGTCGGAAATCTTAAAAATTATCGCTAAACATTCGCTGCTTAACAACAAAAGCTCATACTCTGTCCCAGAAATGGAGAATCTTTGTCCATACAATAAGTAACACTTACCAATTTTATTTGGAATTTGTCATTTGTTTCACTTGCAAAATATGAATAAACTTTTATACTACTTTTACATGGTTTTATTACATACCCCGTAGCTTTGGCATTTCTTAAGATAAAACAACCTCTAGTTTGAACTGGCTTTTAGCTTAAAGTATAGCGGATGGCCAGTCACCTCGCAAGATTTACAATGCATTCAGGATATAAAATACATCGGGGTGGTCCAGTTACTCCAAAATTCTGGGTAACTGGACCACTACAACTTAAAAAAATTAAAAAAAGTATGTAACCGATTTGCGTGCAATTAAGTAAACTTTTACATAAGGTACCCATTTACATCTACCTAGAAGGCCATTCCATAGAATCAGTAATTTCCGGTTATAGAGTTAATTGAATGCAGTAGTGTAAAAATGCAGCCCACTTACCCCCTTTTCAGAATTTCGAGTTCATGATCAGTTAACGGATTAGTATCTTCGCCCTCGATGGTAATAACCTTGACAAGCTCATTCACGTCTACTCCGAGCTGTTCTAATGGCTTGTAAATACACTGGGCGCACTCGTCGGCTGGCAAGTCATCACTGGGTATTTTTATTTTGGGCACGTCGCTGCCTTGCACAAAATCCAGCAGTCTGTAATCACTAATGGTATCTGCGACTTGTTTTTTTCTGAACCCCCCTGCATGCTGGCGGATAACTAGGTTTTTTTTGCTGCTTCGACAGTCTCCACTGTAAAAATGTTTGCCGGACCGCAGGAGTCCTCCAAGTTTTTCAAAACTGCCTCCATGCGCCTCTGTCCATCTGTATTACACTGTGACAGGTATCTCTGCTTCCACCTGGGCATGTGCTCAACTTTTAAACTGGAGTTCTTATCCAGCCACTTCTTCAACCTCATATACCGGGTGATCAACAATGTTTGAATGTGCCGCCTCCTTCAAATAAAGCTATTATCCACTTAGCACATGCAGTGGTCCCAACTATTTCCAGTGGCGTACAGGCGGGTATTTCAGATTGGGCGAGAAATTTAAAAGCTGGTGGTATATTAAAAATAAATATATTATTGCAACGTTTTAAATTATACATAGTGCACGTTTTGTTACACAAAAAGTTAATAAAATTGAACTAGCATACAAGAAGAACTAAAATAACATATAACCATTTTTAATTATAAAATTCAAATCACTTAAAGACAAGAACGTTTCTTTTATTAAAAACACTCAATATAACAACAAAGATGAGACAAAATTAGCAAAAAAATACAATTTGTGACCATCGACCTGTGCTTATTAGTCTATCCTGGAAATATTGTGATAAATATTCCATCGTTGTATGGGTGCACATGCAGCTTTTTTCGGTAAGCCATCTGGCATGTTCCATACGAAAGCCCACATTTAATAATAATCAGCATTTAGTAATAAAAACATATTATACGCATTACTAGTTTCAGCAGACAGTCGCCTTAAATATTTATTGGGGCTTGGTTCCTATCTCTCCTGAATATCTTCTAAGGCTTTTTCATTAAGCGCAGGCCTTTTGCCAGGAGATTTGCCCTTGGAGACACTGCCAGTATCCCAAAATCGGTTGATAATGCGACGAACATGTGTGAACGTTTCATAGCTAACGTCATTGTTTGCGAATTGCTGCTGGAGTTTGGCGAAGTAAGGAGCTTGTGAATACTGCCAGACGCCATTTTGGTCACGTTTCCCAGACCAAAAACAAGCCTCCAATATAAATTTGTTATCATCAGAAATTGTAACCTAAAATTATTCACATTTTCTTATTCAAAACAAAGCTCTGTAAATAATCTACTTACCAGATAAAGCAATCAGATATGCAGTTTTAGTCTTACTAAAGACTGAGTTTATGAGAATTATAGAAATAATTTCATTAATCTACTTATTGCAACAGGAATGACAGTCTGTCATCAATTATTGACAGATCTAAAATTTTTATGTGCACGCATATGGTCGCGGGGGAAGAAAGTTTTGATAAACAACATATTTTCGTGGGTCCCGGTATACATTATTGATAACAATACAACCATAGCGAAGTTGCCCACATGCGGGACAGCCCTTTTGCTAAGTCGCTCCACTTCTAACAATGCGCCCACCCGTGTTCCAATGCTTTTTCATTCTCTACGCAGGTGAAATTGCCCCGATTCATGGAGGGCAGGTGTGTTAACTAGCTGGTGTAGCGCCTAAGTAGCTGAATGGATGTGCGATGTGGCATATATTTGCTTGCCTTTGCAAAGTCCTTTCCGAACAGCTGTATTAGATACACCAACAGAATGTCCTAAGCCACCGTAAAAATCCCTTTCGTGATGTTCTTGCAAGATAGATAGTATCTGTACCTGTTGGGTCCATAACATGAGCACACAAACGAAAGCGTGTTAGAATACCGTAACTGTGGTAGAACAGGTGTTTGAATCGGTACTCAAAGTAGCTAACAACACGCCCTCATGGAATGTAGGAGCCCAGGCGGCAGCATTTCACAATCTCTAAGAGGTACTCATCCCCGTTGGGTAGGAAGCGATTTTGCCTGAACTTGCCACTTATAGTCTGTTCACTAAACGTAAAAACACAAAGTGGCTTTTGATTTCTAAAATGTCATGAGTGTACTTGCAAAATGCATCTTTTGTCTAGGAATGTACTTACAAAAAGTTACTAAAACAAATAGGTTAAAAGTGTGACATTTAATTAGCATCTGTCATAACTACTTTTAAGGATGTTAAACAAATACTGTGTTGGATACTAATGATGTAGCATTTATTAATAGGTACTTTTATTACATTTTATAAAAGTTCAGGCAAGAATTTCCAGAATTGTATGTACTTTGACACTGAATTAATGATATTCATTAATTGTCATTTTTAAATTCAAAGTCACTTTTATGCAGGTATGGAAACCTTTGCAAAACAAAATACAGAATCCCTAACAGACAAATTTTAGGTATATGCCAACTTCAAAAAAATTTATATGTTTTTGTGTTTACGGAATGGCCTATAGCTTTGTGTAATAATCAATGCACACTAGGTAGCTCGACCGGTTGGTGCCGAGCTCCCTGTGAGGTTGTCCCAGTCTTTGTAGCGGTATTTTATTCTTTGATTCGTGCATTTACCTCCAGGCTCCAGTCCTTTTTGCTGATGTGTAGGTGCAGGTAGAAGTTCCCCATGGCTCTGCATGCACGAACCGTGTGGTAGCCTAGAAATGATTGTCCAAATATGTAGTTTGTTTTTGCATAGAATGAAAGAATAACTATAACAGAAAAGGAAATAACAAAATACAGACTCAAGTTATAGAATACCTCCAACAAAATAAAGTTGCTCCAGTCAGCTCAAGGGTGTAGAAAGGGCGTTTATGGCTGTAAAAAATGCTCACGCATGGTATTCAATAACAAGTTGTACCTAAAAATATCTGGCCAAATTTGAATAATTACTAGGCATAACCTATTGTGTAACACTGCAGATGTTGTGGGACGCCCTTCAACAGGAAGGGACGGTTTCCCTTGCCTACACGAAGTTGTTCAGTTCCCACAGAATGACTTGCCTTTTTGTTTTGGTAGCTGAAATATTTAACTTTACTTCAAAATTTGCATACTGCATTCACAAATAAATTACAAGACTTGCTATATTGAAAGAACACATATTCAGGCTCATGACGCAGAGCGAGTAACTTGCGTGATTACATTGCTCTGTATTAAATGCATAGTAACCTACTAGTATCAAGTTCCAAAATGGTACATATTTGATATAGCCATAAAAGCTAATATGCAATGTTTCAAAGATGATAAGTTTTTAGAATTACTTGCCATCAAATTATCCGAGAAGTTCATGGAGAAGATGGAAGAATAACTCGATCGGCTTGTGACAAAATGTTCTGATTTGGAAAAGAAAGTAGCATTTTAACGAAAAAGAATGTAGAGTTAATTAATACCGTAGAGAATCTAGCACAATACTCGCGAAGAAATAGTGTCAAAGTCTTTGGAATTAAAGAAAATAAGAGAGAAAGAAATAAAGATGTGGAGAAGGCAATCCTTGACTTGTACAATAACCAGTTAGGAGTGGTGATAACTGAAGATAACATCAACTATTGTCATCGAGTAGGAGCTGAAAAGGTAGAACTGAAAAAACCAAGAGCAATAATTGTTAGGTTTAGTAGTTACTGATACTGTGTTCGCGTGTTCAATGTGAAGAAAACACTAAAAGGCTTGGGAATGGTAATCCGGGAGAATCTATCTAAATCCAGACTCGACATCTTAAATAACACAATAAAACAGTTTGGATATAAAGGTATGGACTCAAGATGGAATGGTAGTGATAAATAAAGATATCAAGAACGGATCAA
Organism: Agriotes lineatus; assembly: GCA_940337035.1. NCBI lineage: Eukaryota > Metazoa > Arthropoda > Insecta > Coleoptera > Elateridae > Agriotes > Agriotes lineatus. Next base: position 53,653 of record CALNHX010000970.1, on the reverse strand, counting down.
AACGATGTGCAAACTTCAAAAATTCTGCAATTCAAAATAGAATTAGGTGCACATGTAGCTTTTCTTAAATTTGTTTATTTATATTCCTGCCTGGGGAATTTCAGTATATGCATTATTAGACCAAATTGTACCTAAATTAAGAAATTAAAAGCATTTCCATTTTGGTTTACGAAAGAGATTATTACTGTCACTAAACACAAACATTTTCATCATAAGCGTAGACAAAATTCTAATTATCACTTAGAGCAATTTAAAAGGTTGAGACGTAAACTTAAACAAAATATACAGGTGCCATATACAAATTATATAAATAATATTGAAAATGAAATTGCTGTCAATATTAATGGTTTTTGGAATTATGTCAGAAGTAAAAGAAAACAAAATTGTCAAGCCCAAGAATATGAATATCAATGTAAAAAAATACCAAAAGAAGCGGCAGCTCGCCAATTTGCAAAATGTTTTGCTTCCGTTTACAGTAACAAATCGCAATACAATGTTGATATAGTTTTTCTGACGCAGGCCAGGACACAGGCAATATTATTACACTGCCCAAGGTTGAAATCGAACAAGTGGGAACAATATTGGAAACTAAAACCGAAAAAAATCGACCGGGCCCGATCAAATACTGCCATATATCTTTAAAGCATGTTGCGATAATAAGTATATATATTGTTATGATACACTATGCGTTGGTTTTGACTAAATTTGGAATATATAAAAGAAATTTGGGATATTAATACAATCTATTTTGACCCAATCAAAAGGTAGAAGAAGAAAAAATGTTATTGAATAAATCTAAATTAGATCAAATTCTGAAGGGAATGATAACTATTGAACGTTTGCAGGTGTTTTTGAATCTAGAAAAGATAGATCGAAAGTAGTATCATAATGACAAATGCAGATTCTGATAAGAATATAATTTTAAAGTAGGTAAGAGTCAAATCATATTATAATATAAAAGGCATTAAGTATGAAATAGAGGATAGTTAGGTATTTTGTTCCAATAATGAGAAAAATACAACTTATAAAACATGTAATTTTTAATTTTGGTTTAGTCAAAAATATAGAAATTTTACCCTATTTTGAATGTAATCGTTTGGAAAAGTTAAAAAGGGTAATTAATGAATCTACGTGGTAACTAATATAAGTGAAATATCAAGAAATAAGTACAAGAAATGAATAATAAGTTACAGAAGATGGTTGATGGATGGTAAAACTAAATAGACACAATAAGAGTTATTAAGAAGTGAAGAATTAAAGATTTGGATTGAAACGGCTTATTATGAAGAATACAATTGACAAGAAATCACATTGGTTTGAGTATTGCCGACTAAAGGGAAGGGAAGGGTCTTGAAGACATCAAGGAAGTAAAAAGACCCGTTTCAAAGAGGATAGCACAGGCAGGATCATATCTGAGGTGTTCTGTTGGTTACTGACGACAGAAGTTTATGAGTTTTGGAGCTTCGGTAAAGATGTGACATTCGCAGTTTATTTGTGACAGCTGCTTGCCAGAGAGCTATTTAAAAGGAGGTCCACTCTGGAAGGTAGCAGGTACGCGAACAGAGTGAGACACAGTTTATCCTGAAAGCTGCTGGGAATTCGCAAGTTACCAGCTGTTGGTTAGTGAGGGTTGACTGTAGGTGTTTGTAAGTGGTACATTACAGCAGGAACTAGGAAGGGGCCAAGCTGCTAACTTCGGAAGGAATGCTGACTTGGAGGTAGTATAAGATCGATACAAGGTGGGTAGTAATTTTGTTCTACCAACCCTAAAAATAATAAAAGACCATTTAAAAAGTGCATTAATTATTTACAATTACATACTGTATGATATAAAGTTAATTGTGTACAGTTAGAATTAAACATTTGTCATATTTAATTTGACATAATAATTGACAATTAATTTCAATGCACAGTTGAAAAATATTTGCAAATCAAATGTACATAACAAAGCAACTAGATAATCGAAGCCAAAGTCTTAAACGAGTTTCCAGTGGTATCATTTTTATAATTTGAAACTTTTGAATATCTAAAAGGCATAATTCAATTTAAAATAGAGTAGCCAGTGCATATTTAAATAGGCGCCGTAACGTAGAGCTTTAACATAAAGAAATGTGGCACAACCGGGGGGCAAATTGTAATTGTAATTGATAACACAAGTTTTTAGTCAATGTGTGCACGCCATAATTAATTAAAACCTAAGCGTGAGACCAGTCAAAATAAAATAAACCATATTGATTGACATTATTCAAAGGTCACAAGTAACATAAGGTAAAGTAAAGTAATTTGATATCATAATTGATAAATAACGATTATTGACCAAGTGTAAGGCTTGTAAAAGTAAACATAATTAAAATATGTCATATTTGATTTCTTTTGAAATTAGTTAAAATATAACAGGACAGAACAATCAATAATAAAGTCAATGAAGCTTATTATAAAGGTTAATTGTTAAACAAAATACAAAGATTTACAATTCAATGAAGGGTTTTAATAGAAGTAAATACATCCTGAAAATTTAAAACTAAAATATGGCCGATAAGAGGATTGCAAGGAAAAGTAAGAAGATTGAAGAGGAAAAAGGTGAGGAACAGGAAGAAATGGAAGTAGTAGCGAGTGGTGCTATGGTAGAAGTGGAAGAAGAACAGCAAGAGGTAGGAATACAAGGAGATTAGGTAAGAATTCAAGAGGAACAGATAGCAGACAGCTAATGTAGTTAATACTAATGATTCAACAAATGATGCAAGATAATAAAAGATCAAAAAAGGATTTGCAACAGTCAATTGAGGAAAAGACAGAAGAAAGTAAGAAGGATACTGAGGAAAGAGAAAGAAGATTACAAGGATCAATTCAGAAAGATGCTGAGGAAAGAGAAAGCAAATTACTGGCAGCTATTAAAAACATTGCAGAGTAGTTGCAAGATCAAAAATCCATGCACAAAAGATGGAAGAATCAATGAAAGAATTAAAAGAAGAATTTTATAAAGACCAATTTGAGAATAAACAAGAACTGCAAGTACAAATAAATAATATTTGTTTAACACTAGAAAGCTATAAAGATGAAGTTAAGAATGATGTGAGAAAGGAATGGCAGCAAGAAAATAAACAACAAGAGGAAACTTTAAAACAAACCATGGGAGAAAAGTTACATAAAAATAAATAGGAGTTGGAAGAAAACTTAGAGGGGATAAAGTCAACTATAAAAGAAAGAATAAGAACACAGAAAGAATGTGTTGAAGAAAGGGTTGATTTAATGAAAAGAAAGGTAGAAGAAAACAGAGTGGAAATGCAAGGAAAAATTCTTAACAAAGCAAGGAATGTTAATTTGTTAACTGAAAACAATTCAGTTTAAGGTGGTGGGGGATAAGTTAACAAGAATACAAAATAGTACCGAAATTGTAAATGGTAGTCAAAGAAATAATTATATGAGGGTACAAACAGATATGTTATCCATTTTTGAAGGAAGAATAGGAGAACAAGATCTGGCGTATCTAGTAAAATTAGATGATATAATGAAGACAGTACATGATGAAAATAAGCGGTTACCGATAATTAATATGACCCTAAGAAGTCGTGCAGATGTGTGGCATAGTATCATCAACTTAAAATATAATAATTATGAACAATTTAGGAAATTATTTATGGACCAATATTGGAGTAATGAATATCAGGCTAGAGTAAGGACACAATTAACAACAGAGCACAGCATTTAACACCAAAATTGGCTGAGGAAGAGATAGTTCAAAGATGCGCAACGGACGGCCAAATGCAATTCGCACACAGACTAAACCGCACAAAATGTTAGCTGGTAAAACACTCAACAAAACAAGACGTCGCACCTACCTCGCGGACGCCGTCCCCGAAGGGAAGACGCCGCTGGGTTTCACCACTACAAAACCAACTGTTCCTTGCTACAGACGGGACCCAACTCAACTCGAAATGCCACGCCAGACAGCGCGTGATAGATAAAGAAACGGGGCAGCCGAGCTGTGATAGCTCTCTCTGGCGCACCCATGGCCGTTGTTTGTTACATTCACGTCGCGGAAGGTTCCAGCATGCAGCTTGCTGATAAATCGTTATTTGTAACCCAGCGTGCCAACGAATATAAGCAACCATTAAATGCTTGTCGAAAACTCGATATCCTCAAATTTAGGAGGATTAATACGAAAAACCCATATACAAGTGGGGTCGTAATTTAGAAAGTACGCTAATAGCCGTACATTCGTACCATACTAGAAATTGTCCTAACATATTATTGCGTCAGGTATTCCTGGAAGAATTATATACATTATTATAGGCTCAAAATGTATAGGGACCTGAATAACTCTTTTCGAAAACCTTTCGAGCAGTTGCTGACAGAAGTCGAAGTCTTCTCAAGTCTGCTACGATATCGTGTCGAGGTACTTTCTTTAAGCTTTCCTGTCTGTAAGTTTGCTGCTGGGAGATTATCTTTTAATTGTTTATTATTGTCATTCGGTTCTATCACCGTGTATGACAACTTTCAAGGAGACTTACTGGAAATACGAAACATTAGAATTATACATTTGTTTTATAAAACATACTAAAAGTGCAATCTATAGTTGTGCATCTTTCTTAAGAGATACTTGTAATACTACTACTAATGTCGCTGGATCCACTTCTAGTCTCCGGGCTTAAAATGAACGGAAAAGATGCAGCTACATACTGTTAATTTGTGTACTGCTCCTTTTGTCCGCGAACAGTTCCAAATAGATTTAGGTAATGTTATTTTCGCACACTGCTGACTGGCGGATAAACAATCTGAACATTCTGAACTGCGCAAACGCACGACGCTCCGCTGTGAGCTGTTGTCGACCGTATTATTTCCTTCAAATATCAAATGTGTAAATATTTTCATTCGCAGGTCGTCTGAATTGCTCTTCTAATTAATAATACAGTTCAGTGACCCTGACCCACCGTAACCCGATTGTTTTCACGTCACGCGCCCATCCCTACTCAGAGGTGTTGTTGGTTGCTGGTGATCTTCAAGCTCATAATAACAATACTATCTTTGGTAAAGAATATGAACTAGCTGTTGTCTTTTATTAACAGCGATTAAACTTATAATAATCAGTATACTTGACATCCAAATTCTCAAATCAGCGGTACGTTGACACCATTGCTGTTAGTGCTTTTTTGGGAATCCGGAATGGAATTTTTGGTTTAACATATTGGTACAGCAGGCAAGTTCTAAAACTTTCCAACATTTTAAATTTCAAATTACTTAGCAATTTATTTGTAAAGATTTTTGGTAATGAGCACACAAAATTTATAATAATTAAAGTTACTTGATCGCTTTTAATTGACCTACTACTTCAATTAAAGCAAACATTTAAACGATAATCTTATTTGTCTTGTTTGACATTGCACAACTTAATTACTGTACGGTCTAAAAACCCCTTAGTTTACAATTACAATCACGAATTTTGTTAAAAAGTTTACACTGACAGTGAGGAAGTTTTGATATACAGTCAGTTTTTGTATCCAAATGGAAATTCCAGGAAAATCATTGGCAAAAGCATCGTCACTAGATTGAATTGTTTTGCTTCATGTTGCTGGTTGACATCTAAATTATGTTAAATTGTAGTTTTTGTTAACTGTAATTGCCCTCAGTGCTGCCTAGTTAAAACCAAATTATATAATCACATTTAAAGTTTTAATAGCTAAAACTACAATTTAAAGTAATTAAATGTCAACCAGTCTAAGTAAAACCCAACCCCATCACAAACTTGTGTACCAACACAATTCAACCTAGTGGTAATGCTTGTTGCCAATGGTTTCCCTGAAATTTTACCATTTGCACTTTCAAATGAAAAAATGCATGATAATTTGGCTGTGCAACATATCCTTGAAGGAGGTATTCACACTCTTACAGGGTCAAGACAAAAACTGTGCCTATCACTGTTTAAATCAGGTGTGTATACAGGGTAATTCATAACTGCATAAAATAAATAATTCAGGTAAATTCTTGAGTCAAACTGAGAAGAATACGCCAGACATACCTTTGTACACAGTTGTGACCTTGAAGACCTATAGCCCCTTAAAATGAAAGAAAACATATATTAAAATCCATATCTTAAGAATACCTTGACACAGAGTACTTGTATTTGGTATACCTACGTCTTTAAGCACTAAAATGTTTGCTAATTACAAGCTTTCCGCAGATAAACAATTGTATTTAAGAATAGTAGAGTATGGGGTTTAATAAAAGCTTAGTGAAGAAAATGGCCAATTTCGTTGACGTAACAATAATTTCTTGTTTAAGTGAAAAAATAAAAATTTATATTAACCTAACTTTTAAAAGAATTATACCTGTTTCATAACCTTAAAACAATTTAGAAATAAAGGTAGTTTACTCTTGTTGGATTTTAAATTAATTCCATATTTCGCCAAAGAATAAAATATTTGGAACATATGAGATCCTAAAACTTGTTTTAAATGATGTACAGATTGTTATTAATAGTAATTTTTTACAAATTAATAATAAAAAAGTTTCTCATTTGTTGCATGTTATCTGAAATGCACTGTACAGGGAAGGAACATGTCGATAATCTCCTATTCAAGATATGACAAAATTAACCCCCCCCCCCCCCCCACCCCCTCTCACCTTCAATCTCTTTTGTCGATAAAAGCTTAATGGTGCAAACCAAAATTGGCTATCGTTTTTTGTTTTCGAGATATAAGCAAAAGTTCGATTTTTCGACTTTGCGTTTTGTGGTTATATCTCGTTTATTTATGAAAATAGAAAAAAGTAATTTCTACGTTCTTCACACACTTTTTCGATAAGAATGCAGTGGTCTTTCAGTTTTTCAAAAGGGTTTTGCATTTTAAGTTATATCTTTTTATATGGAACTCATAGTTCACTATGGCATTATGGAAAGGAGTATTTTGTCTCAATTCACTGATATACAGGGTGCCCGGATTTCGTAGGGACAACATGGGTAACTTTTGTATTTGAAGAGATAGAGAGATGGTTAAATTAGCAAACAGGTGGATGTTTGAGAGCTCATTAAGACTCCTTCTTCAAATTTTACTTGTCATGGCCCACTTGTCTAAAATTTAAAAAAAAACAAAGTCTCCTAATTTCTTTTATATGCCGTAACTTTTTTGTTACTTACGATATTGAGATGCGATTTGAACTAATTTGCATCGCAATTTAAATACATTTATTGGCACTTAATAAAACCAATTTTATTTGTACAAATTTTTAGTAATCTAACCTAACCTCAAAATTTTAAACTGGTACCGTGCAATTTTTTGGCCCTTTTAAGAGAGGATTTTTTTTCTGAATGCAATGATGTATTACATGATATAGAAACTTTTTCAAAATTTTGAGAAACTGAGCTTATTCTTTTTACAGGCAGAAATCACTAGCGCAATGATCACAATAATTTTGTTTTTTATATATCACGTTATCTGTGAAATTATGTTTCGAAACAAAAAGCACGCTTATCATCATACGGGCCTTCCTGCACCTTTTTGCTAATTTAACCATCTCTCTATCTCTTCAAATACAAAAGTTATCCAAGTTGTCCCTACGAAATTCGGGCACCCTGTATTGTAATAACCCCTGCTGATAATAATAAATCTAGGAGTTTTAAAATAAATACTGGCAAGAGAAATTACACTTTCTAAATATTCAATTGAAACTCATCTGCCAAACTCAAGGCAAATCAAAAGAATGTAACAATAATTACGTCAAATAAATGGTTTATCGCTCTTTTCTTATTTTATTTATATGCAATTAACATCGGACTAAATCCGTAGACATGAAACAATCTTGGTTCAGGGTCATAAGTCTATAAAATTTAGGAAAAATTTGGTATGACAAATTACTTGTTGTACTTCAAATACTAGCAAATATTTCGGGCAAATGCACAATTTCATCTGACATTTAGCTCACCTATAAATTTGACTCAGCAACGAAATGATCGCCTAGTACACAAAACAGCTTAAATTGAATTTTAAAAACACCAAATTAACAAAGACGCGTCAGGTAAATATTAATACTGTGACGTAGCAACTGCTAAATACATTTTGTTTTTAGCGTGACGTAACCATAGGCGAGCTACAGTTTTTTGTTTCACATCCGGCACAAAACTGGAAACATTCCGGGTCATTTCGCATTTTCAAAGGACGCTACGTAAATTTCTGGAAGCTGGACGGCTCTGGACTACTGGAATATGGCTCTCCACCTTGTAGATAGTCTGATCTTGCTGATCCCCGTAAATTAGGGAGCTGCAGCAAAGGATTCCTGCAAAATCCTACCTTTATCGGAGACCTCTTGGACGCTGGACATACTCCTCAAATAACGCCACAGGGATCATTTACTTGTGAATGGCTGTTTGGTTGAATTTTCTGCAAGCACTGGCTCCTGAATGTCCTCCCTACAAGTAACAGGCGCTATTCTAGCTGGGCGAAGCTGCTTGCATAAGGAAATTGCTCATAGAAGTCACTCGCACTTGGACGATTCGTTCTGCTGGCTTATCTGCTTTACCTGAACCTTTTAACAGCTGGAAAACTACACCCACAGATGCACAGGACACTCGTGAATAACTTTAACGACAATTGGTATAACTAAGAACCTTTTTATTTACAATTTTACATGATAATTGAGAAGCGCAATGTGGCCCCAACACACAAGTTTCAAGGTTGTTTTGTTATTCATAAAAAATGACAGTCAGGTCTCTCAGTAACTATTTTTATAAAGGAAATTAGGATTGATAACATGTTTAACCTTATGGACTACAGTTTTGATGTCATGTCTTTACCTAACTACTAATATTGTTTTTTCTTGGAATAATTGTTACTACACTAGCTCTACTTTTAAATCACTTTTGTTTATAATGCACTGATACACTTGGAGTTTATTTAACGTCTCACTAATTGTCTTTCGATTGGTTGCGTTCCATTTCCATTGCTCTTTGAAATTATTATTTTGCTTTCACGGTTTCGTTTATTTTTCAGCTAATCTGCCTTTTGCTGGCTTATACACTTTTACTACAGAACGCTCATATTCTTTCTGTTTTAACAAATTATTTTGTATTATTCTATTCACATTATGTGTGACATTAATAAGCTCAATTCCGTCAATTACAAATTAAATTGCATTAGCCCTTCCGAACATTTATCATACCTGAAACTTTGAATGGAATCCTTATAAAACCTGCATTGTTTCATGCTAACTTCTATGCCTCAAATGATTAGTTATTGCTGCTCACATCAAGTGCACTTATTAATGTAAAGTATTGATTATCTTGCAATAGACAAAATATTTAATTCTCTGCTCATGTTGACCTTATTCAGTTAGTTAATTAAGCAATCAAAATTTCTATGGGCAGTGAACCATTACAATATACCATAATATATAACATAATATACAGTGTCCGTCATAAATGTGGACAAATGTGGAATTTTATTATTATCCATTTATCAAAAAAACATTATTATGATTAAAATTTCCGCATCTTCTCAACCTAAAAATGTACTTGCCGACATTTAAATATGTCTTTTCATATACGGGAAAAGTGTCAATACGTACATAAGAATGGCTCAAGAATAGAGTACCCTTATTTTCAAGATAGGCAATAAATGGTATATGGAAGGTGTCAAATATGAAGTCACAGCCGCCTATTCCAAAAAATATTTTTAACTGCTTTTTTTTATTACTGAAAATGGGATACTTTAAAGTTATTTTTAGATACGATACGCATTTATTGTGGAACTTGAGTTTCGCTCACATCAAAATTAGTAATAAAAATTCAAATTTTTTTGTGTTCAAAGTAAAAAAACAGGTAACTTCAAAAATATACTTGTAATAAAAACGATTCGAACACTAACAAAAATTCTAAGCAATTATAATTTTTAAATGAAATGATTTTACAAATATTCAGAAATAAATAAGGTTACTTTGTTCTTGAGACATTTTCATATATTCGAACTTCCCTCGTATACGAAAGGGAATTTAAATTGTGGTAAGTGCATTTTTAGTTTTAGGAGATGCAGAGACTTTTATCAGGAATGAAATTTTATGATCAATTGATAAAACAATTTTCCGTATGTAGACAAAGTTATGACAGATACTGTGTAATATTATAAGTAACAATCAACCGTGATTAATTCTGTGACTCAAACGGTCGGTATCGTAACAACGCAGTACTTTGTTTAACCAGATGTATTCTAAATGACGCATTCAACTAGAAAACGAAGAAATATTAAAAACTACTTGGAAGATTGCTATAATTTAGTGAAAATAAATACATCTACCTTAAATGATATCACTGAAATGAGGAAAAATTCTCTTTCTCATGATGGCACAGCCAACTATGATTTCCGTACTAAAAATACAACTTTATGGTAGAACTCTGAAATCTGAATTCTCATTAAAAAAGTACCGAAAGAAAGTAGAAATTACATTTTTCTATTTTCATAAATAAGCAAGATATAGCCACAAAACGCAAAGTCGAGAAAACGAACTTTCGTTTCTAATTCGAAAACAAAAGACGAGACAATTTTAGTTTGCACCATTAAGCTTTTCTCGAAAAAAGAGGTCGAGGATGGGCGACCATTTTTTCAATATCTTCTATAGTTATCGAGATTCGCTATGAAAACATCGAAATTTGCCCACCCGGTTCATACCTACAGATTCCTGTGCCCAAAATACGACGATTTAATTCAGTTTACCTATAAACAATTGCGTTTTGTTAACCAATATTCTGCTTCAAAGTTCTTTAATAAATAATTTTGCTTCTTACAATATAACACATATAAATCAATTTGGATGATATTGTGTGCAACGCTCCATATGTGTACAACTCACATTTGGAGGTGGTATGGTTGTGTTAATTATATAATATACCGGGTGACAATGAGACCAGGGCCATGCATATATCTTCCTTAATGACTCGATTTGGATAGCATTTTATACGAAGATACTAAACATAATTTTTGATTGACCGATATATATATACAGTCAAAATGACCGACTTCCTGTTTCAGCGGAAATGGCACCACTTTAATTTTTTTAACGCGTCACCTTGCATATTCTATGTTTTAGGAATCGACTTACATACAACAGTTTCGCGAATTTTTCATTTCTTCAAACAAAAATATATTTTATTCAAATTTATTTTTTTTCCATAGAAGGCCGTGATTGGAAAAAGTATGTTCTAATTGACTGTATCAACTAATAATAATAACTATTTTATCAATTAGGCCAATAACAAACCCTTAATGGAAAAATCAAATTTGCTAAGCGTATTTTTTAAGAAAAAGTTACTTTTTAAAATGGCACACACCAAGGGCTATCTTGCCATTAGACACATCATTTAATTACCAATCTAACGATATGCATCATGTACTATTTTATCTTTATCTAAAATTGAAAAACAATTAAATAATTTTTAAAGTATTTTTGTGTGATAACTCAGCAAATCTGGCTACACTGTTGTATGTAATTTGAGTCGTAGTTTCCAAAAAACAAAATATATAAGGTGATCCATTAAAAAAAAGTTAGCGTCATTTTCAGTGAAACCGAAAGTCGGCCATTTTTATTACATTTGTGTCTCAATCCGAAATTATGTCTAGTATTGTTATATCAAATTTTATCTAAATTAAGTAAAGGAGATAGAGGCATGTCCCTGATCTCATTGTCACCCGGTATATTATATTTCTAAAACTAATAAAATTATAAACGCAATGCTGTTAGTTAACCTTGTGATTATATTCGCACGCTGTTTTTATATGTAAGTACATCATATCGCTTATATTAAATTTAATAAACAATAGTACCGCAGGGTTGTTCAAATGGGGAAATGTCAAAGCTTGATTTTACGGTTGACCTCAAAATTAATACCTTCCCTGTCTGATCATCGTGATCAGTTTAGTTAGCAAGCATTCTTTCTAATTCTAATTTTTATAACTTATCTCAAAAGGTACCAAAAGGCTAATTAATGATAAGAATATACCTCAATTTCTTTATATTCTTTCTAAGGTAAATTAGAAAATATTTAGTAATACTTCATTTAGTATTGATTACCTGACTGACGTACTTATTTCAAAATTTCAGTCTGCGGTAGCATTATCTTTCCATTGAAGGACTCGAAATCTCGAAATAAACCTCCCGTTAAACGGTTTACCGAGGAACTATAGTCCATGAGAAATAATCTAAATTCCTTGAAATTAATCAGCAACTCCACCAAACGTACTCAGGACAATAATTCTTTTAAACTTTATTAAAAGCCCCATGAATTGGCTATTCGCAGTGCTAAAATGACTGCGTATAATTCTTTTATTGGAAATTCTTCTAATATCGCTAAAAATGTGTGGCAGGTAATTAATTATGAACGGAATGTAACAAACGCTTTTTTAATGATATTCCCATCGACCTTAATACTAAATGTTTGTACAGTAGCAGAAAATATTATTAATTCTTTACCTGTTGTTAAAAGTACCGCTTCGGATAATCTTAGCAAACATTTTATTATTGCTTACTCATTCTTTATAGCTCCAGTCACGGTCAATGAAGTTAAGGAAATTATACATACTTTTAGTGATTCAAACTTCTTGGATGCGTATGACTTCAACGGTAAATTAATCAAACTACCATGTGAAATTGTAGCAGATCCACTTACTAACTAAATTAATCGATGCTTTACTGAAAGTATATATCCTATTGTCTTTAAGGTATCGAAAGTTACTCTATTATACAAAACAGGTGATACTACCTGTGCTAGTAATTATATACCCATTTCCATTATTCCGGTATTCAGTAAAATTTTGGAAAAAGTTCTTAAAGTTAGATTATACCACTACTTTGAAACCATAAATTCTTCAATAATTTTCAATTTGGCTTTAGGAGCGAACGCTCGATATATCAAGCAGTTTATGTTGTTATTGACAACGTTGTTGAACAACTTGAGCAGGGTAAAACGGTAGCTGCAACTTTATGTGAGTTGAGTAAGGTCTTTGACTGCATTAATTTCGACCTGCTTCTTGAAAAACTTGAACGTTATGGTGTGAAACGATTTCCGCTGTCCCTAATAAGATCTTATCTAACAAGCAGGCAAAAATTTGTAGTTTTTAAAGGTAAATCTTCTGAAAAACTTTCTATTAACCCATTAGTGGCCAAGCCTTAAATTAAAAAAAGTAAAAGTTTTCGTTATGGTATTTATTTTATACGATGTCAGACAGTACAAAACAGTATTTAAATGCAAAAAATATATTCGCTATATATGAAAAAAAAGGTGTTGCGTTTTCGCAACGTTGGCCTGATGGGTAGTAATACATTATGAATATATTTACTTGGAATGAAATTCCTGAAAACATTTTGTGTGCAAGTGAACCTTACATTTGCCACATGTATAGACTGTTGTGCTTCTGCATTCTCGACAACGTCTTCTTGCACTTTCTGGGTGTTTTACTATCATGTGACCTTGGTTATCGAATTGCACTTCGTTGGGCAAACTTGCATTTGATGTTCTTCCTAAATTTATATTGTGTTGGCCATTGGATTTCAGCAAGGATAGAACAAGATAGAAACGAAAATCAAGTTGCGACATTTTCACTTCATTGGCAATGTTGTAAATTTTCCACGAATTTACTATTGCACTATCAATCATATTTATAAATAGAGGCCACCACCACTTTTTTCCTCTAATTTTAATTCTATAATTTGCTATGCCGTTGTCGTGTAGGTCGACTCCTCCCATGTGGGTATTGTATTTGGCAATAGCATTAGGTTGTGATATAACAGTTTATCTTTTTTCTTTCCTGCTGTAACGTTTGGCATGTTTTAGTGGCTCCGTTGTTCCAAAGTTTGTTATTATTGTGACAACTGAATTGTCATTCCAACGTATTACATTGATTTTAGATTTGCTGTCAAACATATTATCGTACGTGCCGCGCTCCATTATCTATTATCTTTTGTGACTTCACAGGGCATTTTGCAATTCTATTATCACGTACTGTTCCCATTGCAAAATATCTTTTTTCTCCAAGTAAGGCGAGTAAATTATATGACGAAAAGAAGTTGTTAAAATACAATTCATGCTGCGATGGATTGTCGACGTGAGAAAGCAGTTTCAAAACGACGTTAGCTCCTAAACCTAGGTCTTCAGTTGCCAAATTCTTGCTAGCACCACCATACGGTTGAAACTGATATAAATATCCAGTAGATGAGCACAAGCACCACAACTTGAAGCCGAAGCGTACAGGTTTGCCCTTGATAAACATCTTAGCAGAATGTCTACCGAAGTACGGCACCATTTCTTCGTCAATTGACAAATAATTAGAAAAAATACCGAATTGCAGGAACTTTTTGTTTAGCGCATCTATAAGTGGGCGAAGCTTAGCGAATTTGTCGCTTTTATCCAAATTTTTATTATCTGCAAGATGTATGTTTCGCTTTATCGCACGGAATTGGTTTCTGGACATCGCGTTTCTTACTAAATCTATGCCTTTGTCTGAATCTTTAGACCAATACATACTTTGCTGGGGCAAAGTATGATACCCAGAAAATATAAGAATTCCAATAAACTGCTTCAACTGCTCTGTTGTAATTCTAAATTCATGTCGGTTGTAATCACAAGCATATTTGATTGAAAACTGTGCAATTTGGGAAATTACTTCATTATCAAAAAACTTATAGAAAACTTCTAGAGGCGACAATCCACCTAAATTATTTTCTATGTTTTCTGTTGGATTAGTATCATCAGTTTTTGGTAAATTAGTATAGGTAGGTTCACTCTTGATCCAATTAGGTTCTGGTTGTGATTTTTTCTTGGACTTTGTCTTTTTAGAAAAAGTTTCTTTTTTGTTATTTTCGCTGCTTTTGTTGGTAACCCCTTCTTCATTGCAGTTTGAATTAGATCCGTGTAGATGCATTTCAAACGCACTTGCTATATCTTTAGAATGGTCATTGACAGGATCCGTTAAATTATCATCCAAATCTTCCTCGTCTGTGACTTCGTCAGTCTGGGGCGGAATATACACAGCATCAATTACATCACTGTCTTCGATATCAGAGTCCTCCTCTATAATTGCAAGTAATTCTGCATTCGTAAGAGGTCTCTTGAGTTCATACATCTGTCAAAATGGTGCATTTTAGTAAGATATAACCTCAATAAAATTATCTAAATACCTATATTATTTGTTGAACTTGTGCAAAATATTGTCTTTATTATATAAAAATAACGTATACACTAAACTAACGTTTCTTCCTTACAAAATAAACAATCTCAGCAGCACAAAACAGTTCATATGTGGGTTGCAGCTGCCGGTCAGTATCTACTGGGCAGGATAGCGCTACCGGCCAACGTTGCGGAAACGCAACAGACAAGTTTATACTTGCACTGTTCGATGCACTTGAAATTTGAGAACGGTTGCTTAGCAGGTATGCCTACTAAGACCATTTATTATTCAGTATTCAAACCAGTTTGGTCGGAATACCTCATATAAATAATAGAAATTTGAAAAAATTGTCACACACTAAAAAGATCTTAATTTCATACCAAATTCAAAATATCATAAACATAATTTAAGATTATATTTATATGCGTTTTAAATTTTTTAATGTACTGTAAGCCTCTAAAAGACATACAACATATAAAATATTTTATTTAGTTGAATGAATATGCCGCAAAAAATTCAAATTTAAACTGTTGCGAAAACGCAACGTTGGCCGCTAATGGGTTTTAATCAAGGTGTTCCGCATGAGTCCATTTTAGACCCTCTGTTGTTTCTTATATATATCAACGATCTAGTACAATACATGTCACTAACCACATGTATTTTATTTGCAGATGATGCAGCCTTACTTTGCGCCAAGGAAGATTATAACAGCTTAATAGAACTTCTGGAAAGTCCTGAAATGAAAGCTGGTGATTGGTTCATTGCCAATAAATTAAATCTAAATGAAGATAAAACGCAAAAGATTATTTTTGCATGCAAAAGCACTTCTCTTTACTGTAGTACAGAGGTAAAACAACTTGCAGTTCTTCTTGACACAAATTTGACGGGGTTTGCACATATCAACTTTCTTTGTAGCAAGTTTTCAGTTCAACTTTTTCTATTAAGGCAACTTAAAGTCTCTGTTGTCAGAGGTGTCCTAAGCGTTGGAGTTTTATGCAGTTCCCAGAATAATAAAGTTACATTAAACAATAATATCAAAATTCAGCAATCGCTGACCTTAATCTGGTGTTACCAAACATTTCTTGGAAGGCCAGCCTTCAGCTGGTCTAACTATTTTTATTACTCTTGTATCGATTCTCAGGATATGTATGAGATCATATTATGTGTATGTGTTTGTAAAATGCTAACACAAGCATTCTAAGATCTGTTTTCAAGTCAGTCAGTAAGCAGAGAGCAGAGCAACAACTCTTAGTCTCAATAAAGTACCTAAGAAAAAATAATCTGTTTGATTTCTCCCTTAACCCTTCAACGGGTTATGGGCCCAGCAGATTGTTTTCATTTGTAAGTGCTGTGCATGACTTGAGAAATGCTTGTATGAGCTTACGCTCGCTGGCTTAGCCGAGTGACCCAAAAATCTACAAACAACACTTGTAGATAAATTCCCACAAACAAACAGAAACAAGCACTGGTAGAAAATTAACTAATGTATTTGGTAATATGAACGCCAGGAACTTCTGGTCGCGAAAACGGTCAGTTCCAATCTTGCCCCGGTTTCAGCCGGGGTGCGAGTCCCTAAGAAGTAGGGGGTGGGAGATAAATATTTGTGGCTAATGGCAAGCTTAAACAATGCCGCCCGCCTTGAAGTATTGTATTTCACTAATGAACAATTAATTACAATTATGAAGAAAAATGCAAAAAACTAAATCTGACTGACAATTACTAGTAATGAAAAAATACACACAAACTTAATCTACATTACAACTACAAATGAAAGGAAAAAGAAACATATAATGTTATGATACATGATATGGACAGAAATTATAATAAAGGAATGTTGAAAATTGAACGAGTAAATTTGAACAGTTACAGAAATTGAGTCTAAATAGATAAAATAAAAAATTTAACATTAATTGATGAAGATCAACTTTGATTGCATTATTCATTGGGATTCATAAAATACTGGTAGGCTGATTTCAATGCATTGAAATAAATAATTAACGAAATAAAAAAATTCAAACTAAGGTTACATCGACAATTGTGTTTGTTAAGAAAATTATGTATTGTTAGTATTATTTTAAATTAATTAAATAGTGTGCATAAATAATCGCTACTAGTATATAAAAAAAGTTGTTTATAAAACAGTTACCAAATAAGTACTCATAAAGGCAGTTGTAAGAAAATTTATGGAAAATTAAATATTAAAAATTAATTGGAATAACTGCAATAATTATTTATTTAATATGGTATTATGAATAGTAAGATTAAAGGCAAAGAAAAACAGTTATTGAAATATTGGTAAACAAAAATAATCATCATCGATTGAAAGTGGATTTATTGCATTGAACTACAAGTGATGGGAAGTAATTTCATATTGATTATGTGAAGAATTAGATCGATACTTGGAACATCAAGTTTGAGCTGTCAGCGTACCTGAAAATAATTGGACAAAGTTAATAGTTGAAAATAACAGAAGGAGAATAACTTACCTGGACAAATAGATTGTGTGATAGCAGGATTGTGAACTGCAGCAGTAACTAGGACGAGATTTTGGAGGCAGTTGAGTTGGTTTGATGTGAGCGAGCGAGCAGGATAGTGACGGAAATTGGATTGATGGTACAGGCATACAACAGGGACCAGTGGCTGTGGTGATTGGACTAGGACTAGAGGAAGCGGTAGCTGCTGAAAAAAAGTGTTCTTTTCAGTAACTTACAGGGCTAAAGGTAGGAGCTAGTTGTGACGTCTGACATTAGCAGCTGCAGGAGGTTGGAGCTTGTATCGGGTTACAGAACCAGGAAAGGATTGGCTGTTGGATGTTATGAAGGTGTAATCTGTTCGAGAAGGATGTTGGTGGTGAGTGTTGTGCGTAGTGAGGACGTAAGTAACAGAAACAGGTTTGTTAAATTAAGTTTAGATTGAAGTTTTGAATACTGTCAAATGTTGAAAGTAATTAACGGAAACTGAAGCAAAATTATCTAGAAAAGTCAACAAATGTTAAAAGTCAAATGTAAAAGCATAGTTGTCAGTACACCTTAGTGTGAAGAGTTTGAAAAGTAAATTTTGACATTCAAATATAAAGCTAATTTGAGGTTATAATATTTCTTTGCAATATTAGATAGCATGCTAGATTCGATGAACCCAGCCCAATGAGATAAGAGGTCTTGATTATATTAAATATTATTAAAAATATAACAGAATTATTTTGAAGGCATAGTTTCCTTAAATAGGGGCTATAGCAATAAATATATAAACAATTTAAGCTAAAAACAAGGCAAAGAAAAACATATGTACACAATTAATGCTAAGAACAAATGCAAAAAAACATATATACAATCAATGGTAAGAAGAAATGAAAAATGAAGGGTAAGAACAAATGCAAAAAAAGAAACTTATATACATAATCAACGCTAATGACAAATGCAATGTTTATATTTAGTCCGTTTGGGATGTGATCGTGTCTCCTTCAATGGGCAACACACGTTTCACTATTCTACTTTTGGTTTTTACACTTGCCACTTGCGCTACACCATCTTGCCTTGGGAAAGTCTCTAGGACGCGACCTAATCGCCACAACTGAGGTGTTGGTTCCTTGATTAGAACCATCGATTTGGGAATCAGTGGTCCTGATGTCTGCCTCCATTTACTCCGCTGTTGCAGAGATTGAAAATATTCTGTAGACCACCGCGACCAGAATTCTTGATACATTTTTTGAATGTATTGGAATCGAAGCAGGCGGTTGCTCGCAATGTCGCCAAATCCAGGTTCCGGAATAGCCAGTAACGCATCACCAATCAGGAAATGACCTAGGGTTAAGGGAGTTAAATAGTTAGGATCGGTGCTTAAGGGATTTAATGGTCTTGAATTTAAAATGGCTTCGATTTCAACAAATAAGGTGTTTAATTCCTCAAACGCAAAGGAGTTCGCGCTAAATAATCTACAAAACAATCTTTTTGCGGACTTGACTGCGGCTTCACAGAGCCCGTGGAAGTCCGGGCTACGAGGAGGAGTCAAAAAATTATCTGATTTATTCTTGAGCAATTCAGACTTAAATAATCGGGCAAGTTCCGCTAATTGATTTCGAGCTCCGATAAAATTTGTCCCGTTATCCAAATGAATTACTTGACATATGCCGCGTCGAGAGATAAAACGCCGTAACGCTGCTAAAAAGGCTTCAGTTGACAAATCACTAACGATTTCCTGGTGGACCGCTTTAATTGCGAAACAAAGAAAGATACATAGGTACGCCTTGACAATTTTGCGACCCCGCGTGCTCCTTTTACGTATCAAAAACGGTTTTGCAAAATCCACTGAGCAAATTGAAAAAGGTCGTGCAGTAGTTAATCTGGTTGTGGGAAAATCAGCCATTAATGGTTGAGCAACCTTATTGGCGAATCTTGGGCAAGTGACGCATTTCCTCAACTCTCGTTTGATAGCGCTTTTACCAGAAATTGACCAAAATTCGTTGCGTATGGTATGTAATAGGGCTTGATGCCCGAAATGGTAGTGACGCAAATGCACGTCGCGAATTATCAAATTGGTTAATTTGTATTTGTTCCAAAGTAATATCGGATGCTTTCGAGCGTATGGGATATTCGCATTTTTTATTCTACCTCCGACACGCAACATCCCACCTGAGTCCAGGAATGGATTAAAACTTAAGATATGGCTATTGTTTGCAATTGATTTTCCATTTGATAAGGCATTGATTTCTTTAGGAAAATGCTGTCTTTGAATTTCCCGGACAAGGTGCATGAACCCATTTTGAATTTCGTTGTTTGACAGGTCGGGAAACTTTATTCAACAAATTTTGTACAACATCATTTTCTAGGGAGGCGGTAGTTATTAACACATTATCTTGTCTTCGCTCAGGTAATTCTGCCGGCATTGTAAACGTGGACCCTGGCCAGATACTTTTGTCGGCTTGTAGCCAAGCTGGACCGTGCCACCATAAAGAATTATCTTGTAATTGGGGAGGGTTGACGCCCTTTGAAACTAGATCGGCTGGGTTATCCGCCGATAGCACATGGGCCTAATTACTCGGTGATAACGCTGCTTGTATTTCCGCGACCCGATTGGAAACAAATGTTTTTAATTTATGCGGAGGTGTGCCAATCCAACACAGGGTGATGGTCGAGTCACACCAAAAGAATTCTGAAGCGAAGTTTATGTTCAGGCTACCTTTGACCTTTGCCATTTGCTTGCACAATAGAAGTGCACCACATAGTTCCAAATGTGGTAAGGAAATTTGCTTCAAGGGTGCAACCCGGGATTTAGATGTTAAAAAATGAGTTTGAACAATACCGTTGGGTGAATAGGAGCATAAATAGATATTAGCGGCAAAAGCGAACGGACAAGCATCTGAGAACCGGTGGATTTCAAAATGGGACGAGTTGTCACATTTAACAAGACGAGGAATTTGCAGTTTATTTATGTTTGGCAGATCAGCAAGAAAGTTTACCCAAAAGGTATTCAAATCTAATGGTATAACTTTATCCCAATTTGCACCAGAAGACCAAACCTTTTGCATTATTATTTTGGCTCGAGTTATTATTGGCCTAATTAGTCCGAGAGGATCAAATATGCGTGCAATACTTGAAAGGATTTGCCGTTTGGTAAAGTGTTTGGTACTTGAAATGTTGTCCACTTCATATTTGAATATATCCTGTTCCCAATTCTAAATAAGCCCTAAAGTTTTGGTTTCATGGTCGCCTATTTTTATAATTCCCGAAGATGCAATGTTAGCTGTTTCAGAAATTAGTTCAGCGTGATTCGCTGCCCATTTTGAAAGTGTAAAACCGCCAGCCTTCAATAAATGGATTAATTGGTCGCGCAACTGTTTCGTTTGTTCTAATGAATCACTACAGCATAATGCGTCGCCTACATAAAAATTATTTAATAACTCATTACTGGCTTCGGGTAGGCTGTCGCGATGTTCGATTGCAAATTGCTGTAAGCATTTTATTACTAGATATGGAGCACAAACGTGACTGTATTCAACTCAAAAATTTCAATTGGGGAATCGGAGTTGTCACGCCATAAAATTTTTAAATAATTGCGAACGTCGGGATGAATCCAAATTTGCCCGTACATTTTGGTAATGTCCGCACTTATTGCATATTTAGACAAACGAAAACGCAAAATCACGTCGAGAAGTTCGTTAACAGTTAACAGTTAACAGTAAGTCGTTCAGACTAATTCCTGAGCTCGACTTCGTCGAGGCATCGTAGACCACACGTAACTTGGTTGTGAGGCTTGATTCTTTCAGAAATGCGTGGGTAAAAAATAGCGATTACTATGGTTGTTTTGATTGGGGCTTAATGTCATGTTGTAACGCTAGCTTCCGTATGAATTTGGTTAAACAAATATGAAATAATATATTCAAATTTATAAGTCGCCGACTTCAGCGTTATCACAAATCACGGCGTGTCAATGGCCCAAAAGATAAGTCAGCGCGAGCCTAGGCCGCACCCAAAGATAACGGAAGACGAACAAAGGCGAACCGCGCGCCGTTCCTCCCCCACCTATGAACATCCAAAACCGTATAAAAGCAGTTGCAGAGCTCGTTTAGACAGATTTTACAAAGAGATTTTCCACGGAAATATTTCCAGATCCCGATTCCAGTTCCCGAACCCGAAGCTTGAGCTTGGCTCAGGTTTACCCGTCCTGTCCGAAGAGATTTTTCCTGGATCCTCTGTGAGGGTCACTTTTCCTATTAAACCTGTTAAAACCCGAAGCTAATTTCGACCTGGTGTTTTGAAATTGAATATCTAGGTAACATTAGCTTGAACTTTCTTATTAAATCTATTAAAACCCGAAGCTAATTTTGACCTGGTGTTTTGGAATAGAATATCTAGGTCATTAGCTTGAACTTTCCTATTAAAGCTATTAAAACCCGAAGCTAATTCCGACCTGGTGTTTTGAAATAGAAAATCTAGGTCATTAGCTTGAACTTTCTTATTAAATCTGTCAAAACCCAAGGCTAGTTTCGAACCGGTGTTTTGAAAGAGAATATGTAGGCCACTAGTTTTAAAATTCCAGAAACCGGCGTGATAATCCGTTTGCAAGCCGGCAATTATAAACAAAGTTAAAAGTCCTAATTTTCCCCTTGTATTTTTAATTAAATACTTCGCTAAGCTGTGCGAATAGTTATACTTGTATTAATAATTGAGATTATAGCTGGCGACTAACCTACCTGGAAACTCCTGAGTCCTGGAGATCGAGTTGCTAATAGCATCTTCGTAGGGGTCCAAAAGCACATGAATATTTCGAGGTTATCGGCCTCGAAACTGCGTTACGTTTGCAAATAGAACTCTGTCCGTGGTCCCGAATTCACCACGCCGCGGCGAGTTTCCCAGGGCATACGTTCGCAACAATAGTAGCTACACAAACCGGGTGAGAAATAAAGTAACCAGTTTTAATTTGTATTTGTTTACAGTAGCCAAAATTCGAAGCCGGCCAGAAATTGACAGATTCCACAGCGCCGTCGCTGTCGTCCCGATATACCACGAAGAAGAAGTCCGACCGACCACGACGTCCCAAGCACGAGGCCAGCAGACACGCCTAGCACGTTTGTAGATCTGGTTGCAGCATCCGTAGGGACAAGCAACGCCGTTTTATTACATGAACGCTAATTTATTCAATATACATTTCATTTTCGGTTGTTACATGAATATTTATTTTGTATTATAGCTAAATATAATAAATTGTTATACAGGATACTCCCTTGGTGTTTGCCTACTTATGTACGTATGTCTAAGTGAACAATTGAACATATCTGCGCTTTATAAGCTATCCGTTGGTAATAAATTTCACAACCCTTTATAAGCTGGGGCTAGTATTACAATGTGGCCAAGTTCGTGGTATTCTATTATGAATTCCTTGTAATTTTGTTCAAATATTAAGGAATCTTTAAACTTTCGCTCCATTGAGTACAAACGCTTCATGGCTGTATTTTGGGACGACCCTAGCTGCGAGGGATTCTAACAAAAGGGAAAGCAAACCATAAATGGAATAGCCTTTCGCAAAATTGCTCTTCTATGAACTAATAGTTCAAAATGGTGCAGCTGACAATAAGTCAGACATGATAAATGAACAACAAAATAATTTATCATTACCCAAAAATAACACTCCTCAACTAAGAAGGAGTGATAGGCTCAAAAATCGTTCCACAATCACATATAATGATAACGATTTTGGAAATAATTATTTATTGGCCGCACAATCTTTAACAACAAAAGCTCCAAACTCTTTCCAAGAAATTGAAGAAATAGACGACAAAGTTCAGTGGGAGGAAGCTATTAGAGAGGAAATAAATTCGCTCTTAATCAATAAAACGTGGTCATTTGTACCAATACCTATAAACAAAAACATAATCTACTGTAAATGGGTATTTACGTTAAAGAACGATAAATATGGAAATAGCACTAAATATAGGGCGCGATCGGTTGCAAGGGGTTTTAAACAAGAATACCTCTCAGATTATGACAAAACCTATGCACCAGTCGCGCGTATAGCTACTTTTCGCTTACTTTTAGCGTTAGCTAATCAATTTAATTTACTCTTCCTCCAGATGGATGTTAAAACTGCCTTCTTAAACCGCCTCTTGAAGAAGGAAATATATATGTGGGCTCCTCCAGGAGTACAAGCTCCTAAAGATCAAGTGCGCAAACTAAATAAAGCTCTATGTGGGCTGAAACAATCAGCTCGATGTTGGTATAAACAATTTGATCAAGTTCTAAAGGGTCTAAATTTTCAATCTTGTCCAGCAGATCCCTGTTTATATATACTAAATAAAGGTAATATTTGTCAAAACATTTATGTCATTCTTTATGTAGATGATCTAATGACTGTTACACAAAACAATCTTAAAATGATCAAATTCAAAGGATATTTAATAAAACAATTCTTAATGGTTGATCTTGGCGAAATAAAACTATTTCTAGGAATAAATATTGAAAGAACGAAAGATTCAATAACAATCGATCAAAGTTCATACCTTACAGCTGTCCTAAAAAAATATAATATGGTTGAATGTAAACCAAATTCTACCCCGTTACCAGTTAAAGTAGATTATCAGGCATTACAGTGGGTAGAATATTATGACGCACCATGTAAAAATTTAATTGGTTCTATCATGTACGCGATGTTGTGCACGCGACGTGACCTATGTGTGTCTTTAAACATTTTAAGCAGATACCAAAGTAAAAATAACATCGAACTCTGGAAATGCTTAAAAAGGGTGCTTCTCTACATCAAGGGTTCAATCGAACTTTAACTAAAGTTTATAAAAAATAATAATTATGAACAACTATTAGTTGGTTATGTGGAATCGGACTGGGGCTCCGATGAAAGTGACAGAAAAAGTACAACAGGTTTTGTGTTCAAACCTTTTGAGCATAGTACAATTGTCTGGAACACCAAAAGACAAAATACAGTAGCCGCTTCCTTAACGGAAGCCGAATATATGGCTCTTTACGCAGGCGTAAGGAAGGCCCTGGCTTAAGTCACTACTAAGCAGTTTACATTTAAAAATAACAAACCCAATTTTAATCCACGAAGATAATAATGGGTGTATTGCTTTAGCCACGAATTCAACCAATAATAAAAGAACCAAACACATAGATATGAAATACCATTTTACACGAGAACAAATTGCCAACAAAAATATAATGCTAAAATATATTCCCACAGGAGAACAGCTAGCTGATGGTTTTACCAAAGCCCTGCCTACACCGAAGTTCCATCAAATACGAATGAATATTGGAATGAAGTAATTTTGTATTTAATTTTTGTTTACTTATTATTGACATATTATATCAGTTCATTTTTGTATTAACACATCATTTATACATACTTCAGGATTTAACTTTGTTTAACATCTTGTATTCAAACAATAAAAGACTAATTTGGTCTGATTGGGTTTTTCTGGGTGGGAAGCAATCCGAATTTAAGCTAATATTACAGCGCGGATAACCATTTATAAAAATTTAAAATCTTTTCGAACTCATTTCGATAATGATAACTACGAGACGAGATCTGGTAATGTTATATTTCTAAAAAATTTAAAAAGGCGAAATACTTTCGTAACTCGTTAGATGTTCGACTTTTTAATAAACTTCCGACTCATTTAAAAATTTACAGAAGTTGCAATTTATCAACCTCCTTTAATGCATTAAAAATGAATTTTGTTTATTTTCCACTCTATCATAAAATTTGCAAAATCTGAAAAATTTACAAGAGATAGAAATAAAAAAGTTTTAAAGTTGTTCACAACTGTATTATTATTCTTTATTATAGCCACGCGCAATGTTACTGCGAAGTTCTACTGCATAGCAGATCACTAATAAATAGTACGCACTAGTACGCAGAGGCTTGAACCTTTTCAGCATCTTGTACACTTTAATGTTAATTTGCAATTAGATAAGGGTGTTGAATTCGATATTACTTTAATTTTTTTTTTATATAACTAGTAGATGTATTGCTTATATGAGTCATTCTTATTATTACATTTATTAGCTGTTTTAAAGGAGTTCTGAGAATTGCAGGCCATCCGATCGGTGGCTCCACATTATTGTTCATAGTTTATTTTGTTTACTCATGAAACTGGAGCGAAAATTTTATTAGGAGGAACGGGGCAATGTGAAAAAAGGTTTAAATGTGAATAAGCTTTGAGTTGTTTAGTCTATATGTATCTTTAGTTTTGTGTTAATTGTTCAATAAATATATTTTTAAAGGATTTGTTATTTGGCGAGCTTTAAATTGTCTAAACTAACTTTTTATTTTCCGTACATACAGGTTGTCCGAAATTCGTTTCGAACATAGGAAATTAATGAGTGCGACAAGGAAGACATAAAAAAATGAGTAGCAGGACAAAGATAGAATGTAATCATGGCTAGCTAATTTTTTTAAATAAAATTAAGTCAATGAAACAAACAGACGCTTCTGTCAAATATTTTATCTGTCATTATGAGTATGTATAAAGTGAGGTTTAAATATACTATTGTTTATTATTCACATAATTATTTTAATTATTTAAACATCACTTTATACCCTTAATGACAGATAAAATATTGGACAGAAGTGTTTGTTTATTTCATTGACTTAATTTTACATTAAAAGTTTACCTAGCCATGATTTCATTCTATCTTTGTTTTGCTACTCATTTTGTTGATGTCTTCCTTGTCGCACTCATTAATTTCCTATGTTCAAGACGGATTTGGGACAATCTATATACATAAGTATATGTATTTATATTTTTAAAGACCCCATCAATTTTTTCTATTACAATCCCGTATTACAATGCCGCGTGGAGCCAAGCTTGCATTAAACAAGTCTTCGGTTCGAATCCCGCTTAGGTCGGAATTTTTCCGTAGTCTTAGGGATTGGAGTCGGGCTCGGTGAGACCATTCACAGTTGGGCACCAAATTAACTGTGCTCTCCTCAGAACCACAAACCTAAGAGATAGACTAACAAGGTCAACACATCACCAAGACACACACCTTACACAATGGTTGCTGCGCAAGCACCAAAAGCGCGCTTCAACTCTGTATCCGAATATGGGGCAAGTTGAGCATGGTACCGCCAGATGCCAGCGCATAAAGCTCCAGCCTCTACACGGGAAACTAAATGAGGTTACATTAAGCTTTAGTACAGCTGACACCAACATGCCAACCCTGCTAATGCCCAATACCATTCTGCGAACAAGTGCAGCGCGGCAACGACCTTAACCCTTCGTATAATTATAACTTTTTCCCTATTTTGCATCAACGAAATCCAACTGAGCCGCAAAACTCCCACACCACAAATATCGACCCGTAGAAAGTTTTCAAACAGCAAATTTCACACTAATATTGATTTAAAAATTTGTCTGATAATTATAACGTTTTCCCCATTTTGCATTTCCCAAATCCAACTGGGCCGCAAAACTCCCACATCCCGAATATCGATCCGTATAAAGTCTCCAAACCGCGAATTTCATACAAATATTGATTTTAAGGCTTTTATGACAATTATAACGTCTTTTCCATTTTGCAACCTCCAAATTACCTGGGCTGCAAAATTCCCACATCCCGAATATCGATTCGTAGAAAGTCTCCAAACAGCCCATTTCACACAAATATTTATTTAAAAAATGTTCTGATAATTATAACGTTTGCTCATTTTACAACCTCCAAACCGAAATGGACTGCAAAACTCACACATCTCGAATATCGATCCGTAGGAAGTCTCCAAACAGCGCATTTCGCACAAATATTAATTTTTAAATTGTTCTGATAATAATTATAACGTCTTCCCGATTTTGAATCTCCCAAATCCAACTGGGTCGCAAAACTTCCACATCCCGAATCTCGATTCATAGAAAGTCTCCAAACAGCGCATTTCACACAAATATCGGTTTTAAAATGTTTCTGACAACTATAACGCTTCTCCATTCAACATCCCCCAAATCTAACTGGGCCGCAAAACTCCCACACCCTGAAAACCTATTCGTAGAAAGTCTCCAAACAACGCATTTCACATAAATATTAATCTAAAATTTTTCTGATAATAATTCTAACGTTTTCCCCATTTTTCATCTCCCAAATGCAACTGGGCCGCAAAACTCCCACATCCCGAACATCAATCCGTAAGAAGTCTCCAAATAGCAAATTTTACACAAACTTTAATTTGATGGTTTTTCTGATAATTATAACGTTTTCCCCATTTTACATCCCCCAAACCAAACTGGGCCGCAAAACTCCGAGATCCCGAATATCGATCCGTATAAAGTCTCCAAACAGCGAATTTCGTACAAATATTGATTTTAAGGCTTTTCTGACAATTATAACGTCATCCCCATGTTGCAACCCCCAAATTACTTGGGCCGCAAAATTCCCACAATCCGAATATCGATTCGTAGAAAGACTCCAAACAGCGCATTTCACACAAATATTCATTTTAAAATTTTTCTGATAATTATAACGTTTCCCCATTTTGCCACCCTCAAACCCAACTGGGCTGCAAAACTCACACATACCGAATACCGATTCGTACGAAGTCTCCAAACAGCGAATTACACACAAATATTGATTTTAAAGTTTTTCTGATAATTATAACGTTTTCCCCAATTTGCAACCCCCAAATCCACTTGGGGCGCAAAACACCCACATCCCGAATATCGATCCGTAGAAAGTCTTCAAACAGCGAATTACACACAAATATCGATTTTAAGGTTTTCCTGATAATTATAACGTTTTCACATTTTGCAACCCCCAAATCTACCTGGGTCGCAGAATTTCCCAATCCCGAATATCGACCTGTAGAAAATCTCCAAACAGAGCATTTCACGCAAATATTGATTTTAAAATTGTTCTGATAATTATAACGTTTCCCCATTTTGCATTCGCCAAATCCCATTGGGACGCAAAACTCCTACATCCCGAATATCGATTCGTAGAAGGTCTACAAACAGGTAATTTCACACAAATATCGATTTTAAGGTTTTTCTGACAATTATAACTTTTTCCCCATTTTGCAACCCCCAAATCTAACGGGGCCGCAAAACTCCCACATCCCAATTATTATCCATCGGTAGAAAATCTCCAAACAGCGCTTTTCACACAAATATTGATTTTAAATTTTTCTGATAATTATAACGTTTTCCCATTTTGCATCCCCCAAATCCATCTGAGCTGCAAAACTCCCACATCATGAATATCGATCCGTAGAAAGGCTCGAAACAGCGAACTTCACACAAATATTGATTTTAAGGTTTTTCTGACAATTATAACGTTTTCTTCATTTTGCAACCCCCAAATCCACCTGGGCCGCAAAATTTCCACATGCCGAATTCTCTTAAAAAATACAATTGATCCGTATAAAGTCTTCAAACAGCGAATTTCATACAAATATTGATTTTAAGGATTTTATGACAATTATAACGTCTTTTCCATTTTACAACCCCCAAATTACCTGGGCCGCAAAATTCCCACATCCCGAATATTGATTCGTAGAAAGTCTCCAAACAGCGCATTTCACACAAATATTCATTTTAAAAATTTTCTGATAATTATAACGTTTTCCCATTTTGCAACCTCCAAACCCAAATGGGCTGCAAAACTCACACATCTCGAATATCGATCAGTAGGAAGTCTCCAAACAGCGCATTTCGCACAAATATTAATTTTTAAATTGTTCTGATAATAATTATAACGTCTTCTCGATTTTTCATCCTCCAAATACAACTGGGCCGCAAAACTTCCACATCCCGAATCTCGATTCGTAAAAAGTCTCCAAAAAGCGCATTTCACACAAATATCGGTTTTAAAATGTTTCTGATAACTATAACGCTTCGCCATTCAGCATCCCCCAAATCCAACTGGGCCGCAAAACTCCCACATCCCAAAAACCTATCCGCCGAAAGTCTCCAAACAAAGCATTTCACACAAATATTAATCTGAAATCTTTCTGATAATAATTATAACGTTTTCCCCATTTTGCATCTCCCAAATCCAACTGGACCGCAAAGCTCCGACATCCCGAACATCAATCTGTAGGAAGTCTCCAAACAGCGAATTTCACACAAACTTTAATTTGATGGTTTTCCTGATAATTATAACTTTTCCCCATTTTCCATCTCCCAAATCCAAGTGGACCGCAAAGCTCCCACATCCCGAACATCAATTCGTAGGAAGTCTCCAAACAGCTCATTTCGCACAAATATTAATTTTTAAATTGTTCTGATAATAATTATAACGTTTCCCATTTTGCCACCCTCAAACCCAACTGGGCTGCAAAACTCACACATACCGAATACCGATTCGTACGAAGTCTCCAAACAGCGAATTACACACAAATATTGATTTTAAAGTTTTTCTGATAATTATAACGTTTTCCCCAATCTGCAACCCCCAAATCCACCTGGGCCGCAAAACAACCTCATCCCGAATATCGATTCGTAGAAAGTCTCCAAACAGCGAATTACACACAAATATCGATTTTAAGGTTTTCCTGGCAATTATAACGTCATCCCCATTTTGCAACCCCCAAATTTAAGGGGGCCGCAAAACTCCCACATCCCACACCTGGGTGGCAGAATTCCCCAATCCCGAATATCAACCCGTAGAAAATCTCCAAACAGCGCTTTTCACAAAAATATTGATTTTAAAGTTGTTCTGATAATTATAACGTTTCCCCATTTGCATTCGCCAATCCCACTGGGCCGCAAAACTCCCACATCCCGATTATTATCGATCGGTAGAAAATCTGCAAACAGTGCTTTTCACACAAATATTGATTTTAAATTTTTCTGATAATTATATCGTTTTCCCATTTTGCATCCCCCAAATACAACTGAGCCGCAAAACTCCCACATCCTGAATATTGATCCGTAGAAAGGCTCCAAACAGCGAACTTCACACAAATATTGATTATAAGGTTTTTCTGACAATTATAACGTTTTCTTCATTTTGCAACCCCCAAATCCACCTGGGCCGCAAAATTTCCACATGCCGAATTCTCTTAAAAAATACAATTGATCTGTATAAAGTCTCCAAAATCAAATTTCACACAAATATTAATTTTAAGGTTTTTCTGATAATTATAACGTTTTTCCCATTTTGCAACCCCCAAATCCACTGGTGCCGCAAAATTCCCACATCCCAAATTCACTTTAAAAATATAATCGACCCGTAGAAGGCCTCCAAATAACGAATTTCACATAAATATTGATTTTAAGGTTTTTCTGATAATTATGTTTTTCCCATTTTCCAAACCCTAAATCCACATGGGATGCAAAATTCCCACAGCCCGAATTTCTTAAAAAATACAATTGACCAGTAGAATATATTGATTTTAAGGTTTTTCTGATAATTGTAACCTATTCCCCATTTTCCAACCCCCAAATCTACCTGGGACGCAAAATTCCCACATCCCGAATTCTCTTAAAAAATACAATCGACTCGTATAAAGTCTCCAAACAGTAAATTTTACACAAATATTGATTCTAAGGTTTTTTTAAATAATTATAAAGGTTTCCCTATTTTACAACCCCTAAATCCACCTGAGCAGCAATATTCTTAAAAACCCACAGATTCATCCACATACTGCTAAAAACAGAATTCGATATTTTTCCTTTCTCTCTGTTTATGCGAACATTTAATTTGCTGCAAATGCACCTCAGCTTTCTACCCCTGTAACTTCGCCCCCGTGCATCGCAGACCCCAAAAACCAGCCAGTACGATGAGCGTTGGTTCATCCTCTTTCCAACTAGCCCCAAATCACACTTGAATCTTTCAAAAAGTGTGCGATGTAACAGCACCGAACGCTTTCGTGTGCAAAAAATTATTTTAACCCCCGTATTTTCGCCCCATAGAATCTTACATTTTCACAACTTTTTTAGAAAGTTCACTCTTAACAAAGTCTTCAAAATGACACCAACAACAATCACCTGCTATACGTACAACTTACAGAAATTAGCAAAAACTGTGTATTTTCCAAGCGTCACACGAATCGCTAAAAGAGCACCGTACTAGCGTCACATCTCCAATTCGTTAAACATTTTCAATGTTAAAATCGTTACCAAAGAAAACTTAAATTAAAAATAAAACAGCTACTACACGATAATCGTTTCTACTCTGTGGATGAATTTCTAAATTCTATAATCTGGGATGCACCAATATAAATTTTGAGTGCCTTATGGACTGTAATATTTTGTCTTATGTATTGCAACGTAGGATTAATTTTACTTAAATGGAATTTGTGTTTTGTGTATTCTTGTTATTCTATTGTTATGACTTGCTGCAAACATACCATGTAACGTAGTCAAAAAAGATATTATTATTATCATATTATTATAATAGAATCCAGTCCAGGGCAGGTTATTAACCCTTGAAGACGCAGCTGTAGTGGAAATAGCTTGTTTAGAGGTTTTCTTAAACCTTTCTACGATTCCTGGCTAATAGGATGATATACCTACACTGCTTCGAACGTTTTGAATACCAAACGTTGAGATAAAACTTTGCCAGCTTCTTGATAAAAATATTTGAGCGTTATCATTTGTTAATATGTTTGGAATCCCGTAACGTGATATCAATTTGTTCACGAATAGAGTGATAACCTCGCTACGTAATAGAAGCTAGGAGAATTGCTTCAGGCCACTTAGAAAAATCGTCAGTTATGGACAGAATGTATTTGTACTAACCGCATTTAGATGAATGAACAATATCTAAGTGGACATGCTTAAATCGCTTGTCAGTCTCTTGAAATGAAAAAAGTGGAGGCTTGGTATGTCGAATTATTTTATGCCGTTGACATTTTTTCAACAAAATTATATACCGAATAACCGAATACTGTATTACCAGACTGTAGAAGTTCGATGACGGGCAGAATCTACGCAGAAATAAGAGACGTGGTTATCAACTTCCATGCGGCTCTTGGTGAAAATTTTAATTTCTAGATCACCACCCTCGCCCTCATTGAACTGCTGAGGTGTTGGAACTGCTAAAAGAGACTGGAACTGATCATCTACAGTTTCTTCCAAAAGCACCAGACCTTAACCCAACTGAATTTTTGGATTTTCTACAAAATGCCTTGATAAGCACGTAGATTACAGTAGATGGCCTAAAGCCCATTTTTCCCCAACTGTGTGTGACACCAAATTCCATTACAAATTATCACAACATAATTCTGAGTATGCCTGAAAAATATGCGAGGTTATACGGGTAAATGGTAGAAATAAACGTTCTTAAGATTTTTCTATTTCAAAGTTACAGACTATTATCTTAAAATTTTCTTTTTCCGTATCTAATATTAAGTATCTAAAGTTTTTGTATAACATTTTTTATAAATAAACAAAGAACAATTCTATAACACAGTTACGGTTCAATCGCTTTTTTATTTACTTTGTGGTATATATATCTCTCCTTTTTGGCATAGTTTAATAATATTTGTTTTTTAGAAGAGGATTTTCATGAATCTATGATATTTCTCTAGACAGTTGTACAAAGAAAGTTCCTAGATTAGGAATGTGTAAGATAATAAATCGTAGTTCATTTTTTATATTGGTACAATCCACCAAACCTTAGGAAGTATCTGTAATTAAAGTATTTATGAGCTGTTGTTGCCAAACTCACTGTATAATGCTGTTATCGAATAATAAAGTATTTTTTGCGAATGAGTTGATTGTATTTTCAAACGTTCAGGTAAATAAAAACCTAAAACTAAGGAGACCTAATCTTTACTAAGAGTATGTCAGGTAAATACTGCTAATCAATTATCTCTACTAATGAGTTTTTTAAATAATCTTGGCATTATCGTAGTGTAGCACTGTGGGTTACGTAAGTGTTAAAATTGGCGCTTTTATAAAAAATATGTGACAATATTCTAACTACAGATATACTTACGTAAATAAAAATAATTCAGCATATTATTCTAAATTGTAATCAAACTTGTCCTGCAAGATAAAACTTTTCATTTCTTTGCAATAGGCAACTTCTAGACTCCGGGTGATACAAGTATATTTGAGAAAATCAATAATAATTGATTACTTTCTAATATATACTTCGCATATCCAATTAAAGTTAAATCCCAAAATATTAAATCTTATATTATTTCAAATACGTGTCTGAATGAGTTATTCGAGAAACACGTTTTATATTATTATCCGGTTCTGATTTACAGTGGCCGTTTTCTGAACGATAATATATCTAAAAAGGGCAGCTATCTATCAGTTTCTATTATACTGCAAAATTGATAATTCGTGGCAATACAATGAATACCAAACATGGCCCGTCAGTTTATATTACTACTTGCAGCGTTCGAAGAAGCATCTGATAATCTTCACATCTGCGAATGTGTGTAGTCATGCAACTTGTATATATAACATCCGATAAATGGCTTTTAAATTATTCACTTGATGAGTAATGCTAGATATTAAGAGACTGATAGTACAGACAAATAACTCTTAACCAAAACAAATCATTCTAAGCAGTATTGAAGATAATATGCGACTTTTTCATTCACGATAGCTTCTTTCTGTCTTTGTCTTTTACAGTGAGGTTTCTATCGCGCATCTCCCTCTGTTTATCATTTTATAGTTCGGTATGAAAAATGAACAGTTGTAGTGGGAAAGAGCTCATGAGCACACCATTATGCGCAGGATTGGCAATTAATCACCGGCGGGTGCTAAGTGACACTAAGAACTATACAAGGTTTGGGTAAATATTGGGAAAAAGTAGTACAACATGCCTCCCTCCCCAAGAGCTGAAACACGTGAGTTTATTAATACTTTTTAAAAATGTTTATGTTTCAATTTTTTTTTAATTAGCACTACCTACGTACTATCAGTCAATGTCGGATTGCAGAAGATGGTCCATGCAGTGCGCTTCCATTTCGCGAAAATCATTATTAATAGTCAATTGTTCATTGGCTTGTCTTTTCGTTTTTGGATTGGCGTTGTTCATGTAAGTGTTGAATATAAACTATAATAACTGTTGTTCCAAGTAGTTTAATTTGTAGGTTTACCGACTTTTTCTCTATTCACCGAGCACACATGACCATGTACTGCAAACATTCAGATTATAATGTTAACAACACACCGCAACCGTTCGGCTCATTTGAATACTTTATAATATCTCTCACCGCTGCTCCTTGCTTTTTGATGATGGCTTCAAGATATTACGAAGAAGAGCGCAACACGAAGAAAGCATTGTTGACATTTTTATGGAATTTTTGTAAGAGAACTCTATTACAATTTATTTAATTATTATAACAATAGTCGTACTTTCAGATATTGTACTAATGCATCTTGTTTTTCTGGCAATTTTGATTATTACACTTAAGTTATGCTTTGGAATACCGCGGCCTTCTTTATTTGGAGATGAACAACTTAGAAAGCATTACTGCGATCCGTTGTGGTACAATACTCCTCTTCCAATGGATTTACAAGCAACAGATTACAACATGCGCACTTCTTTTCCATCGTTTCGATCATCGCTGTACATGTTTGTTTTAACCTTTGTATATCTTTATATCGACCGAATCGACTCACAAACTGGAATCCATTCGACTCAGCAAGTGGTAATAATAGTTTTGGGCTCCCAGATCTGCAAGAAAATGATTGCTTTGTGGGAAAATGGAGACAATCATCTGGCTGGCATTTTGATTGGAGCGGCAATTGGCATTATTTACGGGGCTATCACAGTAAGTACCTACTCGGTAATAGTAATTTTATCCATTATACCGTTGCTTGTTCCAGATTAGGAACATATCTGGTACCATTTTCCGTACTTCCATTTCATTCCCAGTTTGATAACATAAAAAATTGCATTTGTCCCATTAAATATTTTACATTTGTGTTATATAATTTTATCTAAGAATCGATCGTTTCATCTACACCAAAAAACCAGATTTAAATGCAATATGAATTTTAGTAGTTTTGAGTAGTTACATGATTCGTTGTTTCAGTTAGTAATTACTTATGAGATGTATTAGTTGTACAGTATTTATCCATTTTCATTAAATATACATATTTAAAAGTAAAACGTTGTCAAGTGTTTGTATTTGCCTTAAATGTCACTATTACGCAAACCTTCACATTATCTGGAACAACTATTCTTTCTCACATTTCTTAGTTTTGTGTAACACAAACAACATTAGAGAAGATCCAACGAAAGGGAAAAAATCGATAATGTGTTAGTAAAAGAACACTGCGAATAATCAAAGATCTAAAATATAGAAATAGATAATTATCGAATCAAGTCTGAAAATATAATTTCAAATGAAAAGAACAAGACCAATAAAAATATAAAAATTGTAAAAAGAAATAGCCTGTCAATTCATAATAACTTAATACTTTTTAATAAGTAATATTGAGTTGGTGTCTCATGCTCTTGGTTATATGCCTAGGTTCATTGCGATTGGCTGCTTAGGCAAATCTTTCATGTTATTGGCACTTGTCATTATTCCGCTTAGTTGCTCACGTAAAACTTGTGTATGGCTTGATTTCTTTTTTGCAGAGCTACCTTCCATGTGTTACTAAGGCGGTAACCGTCGTCGCGGTTGATTTTTAATAATCTCTAGGGATTCCCGAATGTCACGGGGATAGTAGTTTTTAGTCCAAGCTAGTATGTCCGCAGAGTCATAATTTATTCTGTAGTCGCCTGATGCCTGATTTCGGTGTGTTTCCAAGTCGTGTGTGGTTTTGGTTTTCTTTTATTCTACATTGGATACTTTTTTCCGTTTGCCCGGTGTAAGATTTTCTAAAAATACATTGAAAGTGGTAAACAACTTTCGCCTGTAGCCTGGGCAAAGTATCTTCGTTTGGAAGGAATTAAATATTTGACCTTTCTGATTGTACCATAGCGGACCCCCCTGTGTTTTTCTTATCTAAGACCTTTCTTACTCTATCGGTTACTCTGACGATGAAGGAAAAGCGCGCGTAATTCATAGGTTTAGATTTCTGTTCCTTTGGTTTTGTGATGTTTTGGCATGCTTTCTTAATTTCTCGTCGACTGCAGCCATTCCTCCGCAAAGCTTCTTTCACATGTCTAAGTTCTTGTGTTTTAGTGTCTTCGTCACAAATAGCATTGGCCCGATAAATAAGAGTCTTGATCAATGATCTCCTTTGTTGAGAATGATAATGAATCAAAGCATGTGGCAATGATTGTATATAATATTTGACATGACTTACGCAAAATCAGTAACAATAAATAATAAGTGCAGAAGAAATTCTACTTGACTCTAAAAGTTTCTCCTGGGCAAATCATCGCACCAAACGTACAAAGTCAATTGAAAAGAATGTTTTTGAAAAAATAAAATCATATTATTACTTCCTTTTACAATAAAGGAAGTATTGGATTCACCCCAAAAATTCGAAATTGAGTTTTCAACAGATCTTCACGTTTTAGAGTCCCCTGATCCCAAAAAACATATTTGTTTTCATTGATCTGTCTGTGTGTCTGTCTGTGTGACTGCCTTTGAACAGAATATCTCAAAAACGGAAAGAGGTATGGCGTTGAAATTTCATATATAAGTTTTGTGTACTATGTAGATGCGACAGCAAGCTTTCGAAGAAAATCGCATAACCGAAAGTAGTTTTTTTCGATTTTTTCAAAAACGGCTAGAACGATTTTTTTCAAACTTCACATTTTAATTACATTTTTAATGTGTGTTAAAGTGAGATAGGTGATTTTCTAGTTCAATACTTCTAAAATGGGTTTCTTTTGTTTTCTTTTCTAGTTTTTTATTAACTTCTATTTTAAATAGAACACCCGGCATATTATTACTTTTTTGAATTTAGCTTAAAATTTTAGAGAAAATTTGTCTCTTGAACTAACACTCTATTTTGTGCCGTTTTTGTAAAATTTGTAGTTTTTGAAAAATTTTTACAAATGCTTAAAAATTTAAATCAAATTTTTTGCTAATTATAAGAGCACTGTAAAAGGAAGTTGTGTGCTTGTATCACACCAGATTTTTTTTATAGCAAACATGGTACATTGTTGAAAAGCTCCTTTATAGTTTTCAACTGTATAATGAAACTGAAATTGTTCCATTAAAAAAAAATAGTTTTCAATTGTGTTAGTATGTTTGGTGCGATATTTCGGTCATGAGGAATTTTTAGTCAACTTGAATTTTTTCCTTAGTCATGGCCTAGTTTAGGCAAATATTTTTTTATTTTTTTTCAAATAATGTGTTTTAAAGTTTTAGTTTGAGCATGCTATCATCAAGTATTTTTAGCGCTGATACAATTTGTAGGTTGTTAACTGGCATTGAAAGTAAAAAAAGTTTTTTCGATATATCTATTATTAACGAAGATACCGGCTATCTCGCGATCTACACATACCCTGTATACGTCTTTTTTTTCATTCATAATTGATAACTTCTTATACTCGAAGGTGTCAAGATATACTGCCTCTAGCGGTTAGTTTCCCTCTACGAATTTACGTCACTCATTTCTGTTTCTGGCCAATTTCTTCGCCGCGGTCCATGTTTTTCCTCTTTTCTCTAAGATCTCGCTCACGCTGTTGTTCCACACTTTGCTTGGTCCCCTTCGGTTCCTTCCAATTTTCCTTGCCTCCCATATATTCTTTACCTGCCTGTTCTCCTCCATGCTAGTCATATGCCCCCACCATTTCAGTTTATTTTCTTCTATTTCGGTATTCAATGATTTTATTTGTAGTTCTTGTCTGATATCGTCATTTCTTCTTTTATCCATTCTTCTCACTTCTAGTACTTTTCTTAAATATCTCATTTCGCCGGCTTACAATCTTTTCCTTTAGCTTTCGTTCAGGACCCAGTTTTCAGCCGCGTACGTTAGGATTGGTAGGTACACTGTTTGATGCACAGCCAGTTTTGCTTTTGTTGGTATCTCCTTTCTACTAAAAAAGTTTTTAAATAGTGCATAATATACTTTGATTGCTGTATTTATTCTGGCGCCAATCTCATCTTCTTGTGTTCCTTTATCGTTTAGCATTATTCCTAAATACTTTTATCCATCTACTTGTTCTATTCTATTTCCATCTATGTCTATATTTATATTTATCTTATTAATTGTTACTGCCATCACTTTTGTTTATTACAAGATTATATTTCTTTAGCTCTGTAATCCAAATTTTTATGTTATTTTCTAGTTCTCTTTCTGTTTTTGCTATTAGTACTATGTCGTCTGCAAAAGCGCATGCTTCGACTTTCACCGTTTGCATATTTCTGTACCTTACATTGTACTTTTTTGTTTTTGCCCAGGATTTTTTAATAGTAGTGATATTCCCCTGTAGTTTTCACAGTTCTTCGAGTCGCCTTTTTATATATCGGTAAGATTGTTGCTATATTCCATTCTTTCGTTCGGTATCCTTTTAGTTTCCCACGCCATGTTTAATATTTCTAATAGCTCTTTCCTCCCGTTTGATCTGAGGTACTTCAGCAGTTCCGCATCTAGTTGGTCACATCCTGCTGCTTTTCCTATTTTTAGATTACATAGTGCTTCTTCCAATTTTTCCAGTTCTATTTTATTCTCTTTCTTTTCTTTTTCATTTTTATTTTTATAGTTACATCCACTTTCGTATTCTGATGCACTTTCGCTATTTAATAGCTCTGTAAAATATTCTTGCCATCTTTCCATTATTTTTCCTTCATCTGTTATAATATTTTCATGCTTTTATTTGTTTGAGTGCTATTAAATTTTGTTTTATCATACTTCTTAAGGTTCTATAAAATAGTTTTTTGTTTTCTTCACTGTTTTCTTGCATTTTCCTACCAAATTTCTCCCAAGATTTGTTTTTGCCTCTTTAATCATTACTTTAACTTTATTTCTTTGCATTTTGTATCTTTCATGTATTTGTTGTTTTCTACTTTGTAGGTACTTTTTCCTAATTTTTTCTTTTCCTTAACTTCTTTCTTAATATTTTCACTCCACCAGCTTGTTTGTCTCTTATATTTTGTCTGCTTCTACTATATACACATACTTTTCCTGCAAATTTTTGTAATGTTTTTTTTAAATATTTCCCATTTATCTTCCAGGTTTGTTATTTGTTTATTTTTGCTATAATTATCTATTTATTTTTTTGTCTTTTCTATATATACATACTTGATTTGTGGTTCTCGTAGCTTAAAGCTCTTAATTTTGTATGTTACATCACTATTTTTGTTTTTTCTATGTTCTTTATTATGTTGTTCGTTTTAATTTTAGCCTCTAGTAGATAGTGGTCCGTACCTGCTTCGTAGCTTCTTTTAACTCTGACGTCTTTTATTTCCTTTATATAGTTTCTAGCTGTTATTATATAGTCTGTTATTGAGCTTTCATTGCGTGTGTGTACTTCTCTTGTTATTTTATGTATCGATTTGTGTTCATGTATTGTTTATGATCCAATCGTTGTCGATGCAGAATTGTAATAGTCTTCTTCCGTTCTTGTTTATTGTGTTTTCTCCGTGCTTTCCTATTACTTCTTGCCATTTCTTAAGTTCAGTCCCCACTCTTGCATTATAGTCTCCAAGTAATATCAAAGTATCTTCACAATTTTCAATTGTTTGTTGTAGTTGCGTCCAGAATTAGTTCTTTACTTCTATCTTGTCGTCTTCTCCTGGTGCATAGTTTATTATCATTGTTATTACGTTATTTCTTTCAATTTCTATTATTAATCAATTAATAATTTATATGTTCCCATTTACTTAGTTTTCCTACTTTGTCCTTTGGAATTAGGCATGCTACTCCTGATTGGATTCATTCCTTTTCGTCGACTCTTTCATATATTAATAGGTTTCCGTCTTCTATTTACTGAGTGCCGCAGCCTTTTTTCTTAGTCTCGGTGATAGCTACTGCTGTAAAATTTTGCTTTTCGAATTGTTCTACTAGCTCCATTTCTTTACCACTAATTCCTCTAATATTTCATGTTCCTAGCTTCTACTCCCCATTCCTCTGCTGTGGTTGTGTATAGTAATTCCGTTTCACATCCATATTCCTAGCCCGATCCGTTACTGTTTTTCCTTCAGCTTTGGTCCTTATAAGTTTTTTGGGGCCCGAACTTCTTTCTTTATCAGAATTCCTCCTTCTTTTTCAGACCATTCATATATAGTATCATTCATTTCAACTTTTATATACCCCACTTTGATCTTCTTTCCTTTGGCCTTCTCATCTCTGGCTACCTTTCTTATAGCTGCTTGGATCTTCTGTTCTTCTTGGTTAGGTCGCAATCTATGTAAATTTCCTGTTGTCCGAATCTCCTTTTTTGTCTTAGTACTTCTATTTTTTGTTCAAAGTTCTCCCACTTTACTACTGTCACATTCCTTTCTCGGATTCCTACTTGATATGCTTCCGCTATATCTGTGGCTACTCCTATCTTTTTTCTTATAAATACCTTCACTTCTTGTTTGTGTTTACTTTGCTAAACTCAGCACCCCTGATAATTATGTTATTTCTCTTTTCGCTTATTTCTTGGCTTTCCATCTTCTTCTTCAATTGTCCAATTTCGCTTCTGAGTTCTTATATTTTCTTCTCCCATTCGGCTTCTGTCCTCAGGAACTCTTCTTTTAGGTTCTTATTTCCTCTCCGTATTTTTCCAGCTGGTTGGTGATGTTTTTTGTGGCCATATTTGTGCTGTTGGTGTCTGTCTTTATATCTTAAATCTGAGAAGATAGTCCCATTATTAGGTTTTCCAATTTATCCATGTTTGTTATTCCCTCTTCTTTTGCACTTTGTATTTTCGGAGAACTTGGTATTTTTCTACTCCTCTTAACTGTCTCTGCTTCTTTTCCGGGTTGATTTTCTTTTTGTTGTCTTTTAATTTTGTTGATTTCCACTATTTCACCGGCACTGTAAGCTCTGTTGCGCCCCTCTGACATTTAATTAATTAACTTTTTCTGTTTATGCCTATTTTGTTATTGTTGGGGGCATTAATACTAAGGGTAAACACTTCTTATCGCGCCCCTTCTAATCTATATACGTATAAAATTTTAATAACGTTGTCTAAAAATCTCTCCGAAAAACGCTAGTAAAACCAAAGTGTTAATAGTTATTTAGATTATGAGTGCGGTAGGTTACATTTTACAGGGCGAAGTTTTAATTTTCGACGCACAAAGCGGAGTGCTTTAACAAAACCGAATGATGCAAAATGCTTAACGCACCTAGTACTGTATAACATTTTTGACCGACATATTTGTTTTAACATTTTCTAGAAATTCCAGATTTTGCTTTCGAATATCAAAACCACCGTTGCCATCTATCAAGCGGACTTCCGTAAATTTTGTAGTTGACACTTTGAAACGCCAGAAATCAAACTAGCAAATATGAATTTTCGTTATTTCTCTAAAACTCAACTGAACGAGGAATTACGTAACTAGCTTTTCTGCAAATGCTCTTATTACCACAAAGCAACTTTTTTATTTCAGGGTCACTAAACCCTAAAAAATGTCTAGTTATTTTACCGCACTGGGAT
This sequence comes from Agriotes lineatus, assembly GCA_940337035.1. Classification (NCBI taxonomy): domain Eukaryota; kingdom Metazoa; phylum Arthropoda; class Insecta; order Coleoptera; family Elateridae; genus Agriotes; species Agriotes lineatus. Next base: position 11,610 of record CALNHX010000970.1, on the reverse strand, counting down.
GCTCAGAAACATTGACTAACTGCAATATACTATTGTTTACTATTCACATTATACTCTTAATGACAGATAAAATATTTGGCAGAAGTGTTTGTTTGTTTCATTGACTTAATTCTAATTTAAAAATTTACCTAGCCATGATTACATTCTATTTTTATCCTGCTACTCATTTTATTTATGTCTTCCTTGTCACACTCATTAATTTCCTATGTTCAAAACGGATTTCGGACAATCTGTATGAACTCGATTTAATTTTATTTGGCTTTGATATATTTGCTGTTAATCATTTACTTCAGTTGAACAAACATACAAATTTTATTCACTCGCTGATTCCAATAATCAGCAAATTTTGAATGGTGGCCGAATCGACAGAATGCTGCTTTATTGTTATTTTGAACAACACTGAATTAGCACACAAAGGTTATACGCTGTTGTGATAAAATAACTGATAACTATCTAATTACTTGTTTTAGTCATTCACTGTCTGATAGTAGTTCGATCGGCGTTCTTGCCTATAGTCCAGGAGCCAGCAACGGATTTCTTGCAGTAATTTTAACAAGCGTGTAACTGTTACGGAAGGTCTCTTTGAATATGCTAAAAAGGGAACGCGAAGCCTGGCAAAACTGCGGTGGTGGTTTTAGACCTCTAGCTTCCGTGAAGGAGGAAAATAATAAAAAAAGTATAGTAACAAGTCAGGGGCTCTCCTTTGTTAAAGGTAATCATATCTTATGTAAGTAAAAAAATTGACAGACGGGTTCGCGGGTGCTAAGTTTACCCCAGATTCGCATACAGTTGCATAATTAACTTAACCATTTACAGTAAAATAACAATGCTGGGTTTTACATGGTATTATCAGAACACCTTTAGTATGCTATATTTAAAAAACCAGACCAAAATTGTGGTGGCAAAAGAGCGACAGACAGGTTCGACATGTGCAAGAGAGATAGCCTTATGGGGACGCGAGAGTGCGAGCTGGACAGCCTTATGCGGGCGCCTGGATACCTGAAACGGGTCAATTCGTGCCACCTGTATTTACTTATTGTACATCTTTTCATTATATGCTGATTAGCAATAAAACCTGACAGCAAGTGTTCTTTTGTTTATTCATTTAGTTTAGCACTATAGAGTAATAATTGTTGTATACGCAGTCAATGACTATAGAATGTAACGCGCCGCGATTTCGTGAAAGAACGCGTCGACGGTGCAGTTTAGTTCGGGGAATAACAGGTCGGTATGTAAATCAACGCTCGAGGCCTACAAAAGGACTCATTCGCGCTAAAGTCGGCCAACGCAACGAAGCTAAAAAGCCTGCGTACAGCGCGGGCTAATTGGTTCGCAAATAGCGAACCAAGTGAAGTGGCACGTTCTACCCCCACGGTTTAACTAGAGACCTCCGACAGGAGCCAACCAGGAAGTTTAGCAGCTCCTTGAAGACGCTAACGACTGCCGTATCGACAGGCTCAAAGGCCGTTTCGACAGCAGCCCTGCAGCGTTTTCTAGACTACGGGAGGAACAATAAAGGGAACCAGGTTAGTCCTATGTGAGAATTGCGCAATTGTCAGCGAATGTGTCGATGACTGATAAGGGTCAACTACCTAACGACTTGACGTCATTTGGCTGCGTATGCATTTGGAGGCGATGAATCACAACCCGTCTCCATAAAACAAGAATAGACAACTGCAGGTACGAACCATTTTGAGTGAGTAAAATTAACTTTACCGGTGCCGGCGCTATTAAACGCTCGTCATCTAATAAGTTAATTTCTTATAAGTAGTGTATAATTACTTTGTGTATTTGGTTTTCTGTACCTGTGTTTTTGGTGTGTTCTTGTTTATTTACAGATTATATGTATTCATTGTAAATTGTTGAGCTTTTTATTGTCATTTATGTTTGCATTGGTAAGTACAACATTGTAGGTGTCCACGAGCATGTCCTTAAACAATATTAACTGCCCTTAGCCACTCTGGGAATGAAAAAAGGGTCTCATAGCACACCGACTGATTAAGCTAGCGAACTCAGGGCATTCTAAAGTAATAATTCAGTAGGTGTAGGGCTCGGAGTAAAAGGCCGCGTTACATACCAGAGCGCGTACGGGGACTGATCGTCGGTGCTCATTATTTATGTATTTTGGCAACTGTTGTAACAACTTTTAATATTTTTGAGTATTTTATTTTGTAACATTAAAGTTTTTAAATATATATGTCCACGTAAAATGATTGACAGTGTTTAAATACTCGCTGAAAATACATTCTAAAAATTATAACTTCTTTTTTCTTTCCTTATCAGTAAATTATGATCGATAATTAATTTAATAATTTTGTTTTTTACTTTTAAGGAAGTTTGAAATAACATGAAAACCAAATATTTAATAAATGGATGCGGACACAGGAGGGTTTTCTTATTTAAATGTTTCGTGTATCTTTACAGTGTTAAATTTTTATTTAATTTAAGAAAAGGATTTTCATGTAAATAGTGAGAAACAAAGAAAATGAACAAAAATATAAAGTATTGACAATGGGATTTTTTGTTTTAAAAACGTTTAAGTCAAATGAAATCGTACTATAGTTTGAATCATTATCGTAACCGTATTCTGGTTCATTTTCCGAATCTTCCTCGTTTTCTTTTTCTTCATTTTCTACCATGTCCTCTGAAATAATAATAACAAATTATTAGAACCATGTTACCAATATATTACAGCATAAATTGAATAAAATATATATGCATGATTTATATTGAAATTGGGAAGGTGGAATGGCATTACTGACCATCGCCGGTAGTTGCTGTCCCTCGAACCAAACGAACTGCAAAGAAGTTGGATTCTTTAAATGAGCATATCTCCAAACTAATGTTATAAAAAAAATGATGGAATAATTCAGCTTAACAAGGTGGTACGATATAATTTCCGAATTTCTTATCGAAGGACCCATGAAAACTTTTAGCTTTGTAGGTTACTAAGGATTTAATATCTTGTTTCACTGATATTATTGAAACGAGTGACGTACATGTCACAACTAAATTTCACTAACCACTGCCTGATATTTTAGCGACTTTTGTAGCAGTTTAGATGGCCTTACTTTGCCTTTTTTATAAAATTCTGGATAATAATCGCACCCTGTTGTTGCATGAAATTCTGGCAGGCTGCTCGATAGAGATGGTCTTAGGGTGGCATATGATTGTTTCACATCTATATGTCGTTAGTGGTTCCCAACACCAATTTCCATCCAAATACGTATGGAAACATGCATCAGATGTTCCATATTACCCAGCCTGATAACTAAAACTTCGGTATCTAAAGATTTAATAAGAACATTGACATCGTAATCGATAGTGCAAATGTGGTGTACAATTTTAGTATCAACTTCTTCATGGTTTTCAGAACCGGAAATAGTGTAATCGAGATTGGGGATCAGTCTTTGTAAACGTGTATACTCTTTTATCGATAGTAAAAAGTATTTATCGATAACGTGGATTCTGGATACATTTGATTTTGTAACCGTTTTTCAGATTTCTTTTGAAATATGCCAAATGTCCTAGGAACGCCTTTCATTGAAATATGCCTGGCTATCGATTGATTGTTCCAAAATTTTTACGAGTGAAGATTTTGCAGTTTGACATAATGATACATCCAAATGACACATCGACATTGGAACAGGTGTTACAGGGTATGTCAAGATCTTCACAATTTCCACATTATGCTCCATCAAAATAACATACGTCCAAACAAATCTTTCTACATTCGAACTTCCTGTACTGCATTTCCAATTTCCATTTTCTTTTTCACACCTTCTGCTGAAAAAACTAAAACTTTTGTTCTTTTGATGTGTTTCTCGAATCTGACAGGATCTTAAGCACATTCCAAAATGAAATTTTCTCGTAGTTCGTTACCCGTTTCTTCAATATTTAAAAGGAACTCCTCTACTGGCTTCGTTGCTGCTTTTCCTGTATAGATATTGAAAAGGTAGTTGTTGTCTTGATTGAATGGATTTTTTTTTTTAAGTGTTTATGAAGTTTTGAAGATGAGTAGTATTTCCTTTAATCTTATAGTTTTCCAAATCTGCAGTAATATCTTGACATTTTTTAACGCAGTTTTTTTATATATGAGATATTTCAGTAGACCTGATATCGTGACACTTTGACCAACGTTGACGAGCAGATATTGAATTTATTTTAAATTTACAACGCCCGTTAGTTGTCTTGCAGCATCAGCATTTATTGTCTGTTCCAAAGTCAGATCTATTGGTTGTCTGGAAAAACTTGTCAGTTCTTTTTACACCAAATATTATTTTTGAAAATCTTGTTCTAATCCTGGATGTGCACCAGCAACTTCTACTAAATTGTCATCATATATGACGAGCCAATGAGCATAATTCGGTTGATTAAATACAACAAATAAGTTTGTAATGTTTGGCAGTATGTCTTTGAAAAGACTGAAATCCCCCATACAGGTACTTCTACTTAATGTTAGGTAATGATGTACTCGATGTATATAAATGATGTAGTACTGAGCAGTTTTTCCAAACTTTCCATCCATAGTATGGCTTCTTGATATGCGGTATACTTTTGTATTGTAGGTCGTCAGTAATTTCTAACTTTTCATGTTCGAGAAAAGCTTCAAAATGCCAAATTTCCAGTGCCAAAGCCATTACAGGATGCAGACGTGTGCATCGAGTGAAATGTTTTCCTTCAATAAAATCATTTACTCAACCATTTGCCAAAAGTTCACTCCCAATTAATATGCTCGACAATCCAGTGATTTATAAATTTACCTACAACTTTGAAATACGCCATGTTAATGTGAAAAATTAATAAAAACTATTAAACGTGGGTTTATTAGTTGCTTGAACTTGAAGAGCAGTTTCAGTAATTGCTAAATCGTACGTAACCTGAATGTAGGGTTGTTTTAATTCTTCAGCATTTTTTTGGCTTTGTAACATTGTCTCAAGTGAGATAAGAAACCTTTTGTTTCTGAGTAGGTATTAGTTTATACTATTAGGCTATTGAGGCCTACCACCCACATTGGAGTATTTGGTACTTGTAAGGCATGAGGCAACGTCCAGATTGTATCTATTTCTTTTATCGATTCTATATTGATAGGCAGCAATTGGCGAGGTTGATTATAGATTGGTGCTAAAACTTTAACCAGTTTTGATTTTTAGCATATGAAACTAATTCTGAAGTGACAGCATTAAAGGTTCTTCGTTTTTTGCTTTTACTTGTACCTGCAATTTGAGTGTTCTCAATGATATACGTCTCAATATCACTTACATCTACATTTTTATAGATAATCCCTACAGTATCTTGTAGTGTGTCTCTGCCACTCGTTGTTTCAACAAACCTATCGAAATTGTCGAAAGCAACTCCAGTAAATAAATCAGGGGACAGCTTAATACCTGGAGGGCATATATTTGAACGGGCTGTTAAGGAAAACGTGGATTCTGTTTCGAGCTCTTCTATCACGTGATAACTACAATGCCCATATCTATTTGTAATATCTACGCTTTTTTGCCTGCTTGTCAGGTTAAGACATGCCTAAAGCGATATGTTTAGAGGTATTAATTTTCCCATTTGATACGGCATAAATTACATCTTCGAATAATGATTTCACTGTTCTCATGCAATCTGAACTACTCTTCCGTCGTTGATCAAAACCCCATACTAATGAGAAATAAAGATAATCAAGGCGTTCTGGAGTTAAGCATTCCCATTGTATCGAATTTTCAATGTTTATAAAATGTGATAATTCTATTCTTTTTATTTTTAAAACTTTATTTCTCAAAAGAAATGCCGCTTTATTTAGTATTTCTGTTTCTTCAAACAGGAAAACGACCAAATCATCAAATAAATAGGGCTGTATATGTACAACGACTTTCTTATGACATATAGAAATGATTTTAATTGCATTGCTCTGAATAATTTTAGATTCCAAATACTGTGCAGTAAATACATTGTCATACGAGTCTGTGTTCCCTTTGCTATTCTTCGCAATGAATCCATGTAATAATTACGATATGTACAAAAGTTAATAAAAAACATTATTGTTTCTCCACTACTTTTTGTTCAATGAAAACACACAATTCTACACAGGCAAGTTTGTGGTAATTTCTGGTTCTATGCCAACTACTCTCGATCGGTTTCGGTTCCAGAAATGGTTTACTCTTATTAAAATAAACAGTTCTGCACCTATTGTGATATAATATTTCATTTGTTGTCAAATTTTCAAATTGTATTATAATATTAGTATCGTCCATAGCTGCAGAATTTTCTTACCGGTATGTAAACTCCAACTCCATGCCTTCTTTATATTTTTTCTTTTCCTACAAAAAACAAACTGAATTCCTGTTTTCAGAGCACTCTACATTTCCCACCTGATTCTCGACTGATAATGACGATGGCTGCATATTGTCAGGTACTTCTGCACTTTCATCAATGATAATATTTCCTACAGAGGTTGATGCTTCAGAGGTTGTTGATTTTTCTTCATTCACTATATTGATTTTTGCACAATATTTAGTTATTAAAGCAGTAAAACTTTGTATGCTATCCACCGGTAACACTGTCACCAGTAGGCAAAATAATGTTCCTATATTTTAAATTATTGTCTTTTGTAAAAACATCACAGTATTTTTTAACGTCTGTTCCGTATATAAGAACACTTCACCACTACTTGTATGACAAATAATATAAGTGATCTTAAGGGGACGCCATGATTTGCAAGCAATACTATAATAACCATCGAAAACAGGCACGTTTGCACAAGGTCAGTACAGCGAGCAAACTGACAGAAACACTCTTCAGGTCTTCAGTACCCTTACCCCAGGGATGAGCAACCCGCGACCCGCCAAACTTTCTCGTGTGGCCATTCAAAGATTTTACATTTTGACTTTTAAAAATTCCTACAGTGTCCCGCAGCCTCATTGTACCTTAGGCCTTTTAACTTAATTTTTGGAAATGATGCCGACATCATTGATAGGCACTGATACCATCTTTTCCAAAAATTAAGCATCGGCATTTGTTGGTATGAAATGTTACGGCGGGCGGCTTCGTTTGATGCTACGCATATGCGCCGCAAACGCTGCATCGGCAAGCGGGTTAAAGTCAAAGCTCAAAGGGTATTTGAACTCCTACAGAAACCCGAAAATATGTCCAGCATTTACAAGAATTAATAACGGTAATTGAATAGCAATTTAAAATATTTAGATCAGAAAAAACCGTTTTAACGTATTTTCTTAACCACTTAATATGGAAGTGGAAAACAGTTCCGGATGGGTTACAAATGGAATTAATAGATTTACAAAACGACACGGATTTAAGAAATACATTTCAAAATGTTGACACACACAATTTCTATCAAAATTAAATGAATTTAGAAAACTTCCCACGATTGCACATGCAAAGTGAATAATGACACTTTTTGGAAGCACCTATGTTTGCGAACAATTATTTTCAGCAATGAAAATAATTAAAAGCGATCATCGATCGAGATTAAATGATGTACGGCAGGGCCGGTGGTTGGCGTGGGTAGTATAGGTAGTACTACCCACTCGAAAATTATCCGTGTGGTTAGCTACCTACTCGAAACTTTCGAACAAAACCTAAATTTTGAAATTGGAGGTGGGTCCTATGCGGAACTACAGCCAAAGGTAGTCATAGAGAGAGAATTTTTGATCGAATCCTTGTATCCCTCATTCCTTCATATGAGTGCATTTGAAAAATCACTTGGAACTCCCCCCTTCCTCCCCCTTTACTACCCACTCGGGCTAAAAGTGTGACGCCGGCCCTGATGTACGGTTAGAAAGCTGAGTGCGCGTTGTTTTGTCATCTATATCTGCAAATATAGACCAATTGATGGCAAAGAAGCCATGTAAAATTTCTCATTAAATAATCTGTTTCCACATATTATATCTTTCGCCGTTTTTTTAATAGTATTTCTATTAATGAGTGTTTTATTTCTGCAATTTTTTATACTAGGTTTATTTTGTCAATAAAGAGATAATTCAGTGTTTCTATTATCATAAGTTTCTTACATGCGACCCGCACCACATTTCTAAATTTGTAGCTGGGCCGTTGTAAAAAAAAGATTGCTCATTCCTGCCCTACCCAGTGCCCTGCATTCTTTCTAACGGTGGCAGTATAACGAGACTATGACGTAGGGTCTCCATTATCTAATCGCCCCAAGCTCCCAAATTTCATGCACAGGTAGCAAAGAGTCTGTCTATGAACTGCCTTTCTTGCATTTCAAAAATATCCAAACATCTTTTATAGGCCAGTCGACAAGTACATTAATAGCGGGAGCAATTCCGGACAAGCTGGAATCAATTTTAATCTATTCTGTTGGGACTCAGAAAATATATATTAATTTTGCACCCCTTAACAGGCCCGGATTTAACCGCCATGCTTAAAAAAGGTCAAAAGTTTTATATTTTGTCTAATATTAGTGAATATCTCGATTAGTATCAACTTTTGAGCAAAATACGTAGTTAACAAAATTGGAAGAGTAAATTTTCTACAAAAAATGTTTAATTCATTTTTGTCATACATTCGCTTGTTTGGAATTCATAGGCCTCGAAATATATTATATTTCTTTCCAGCATTTGCTTTTTTTATTATTGAAGTCCGATGCGATAAAAATTTCTTTTTCGTACTATATTCGATTTCTATTACTCATGTGAAGAAATCATGTCACTTACTTTGTACTCGCTTCCACATTACCTAGAGGTAGAGTACCCGGCGCGTTTTTTAAGTGGTATCCCCAGTAGGCCTAATCCACTATGCCAACTTTGCTAACTTCAAGTTTCTTTTGAAGTTGACCGATCATAAATTTTTTTGCCTTTTCGATGTTGGTGGTTGTTCAATATAATTCTCAATATCACCCTGACTTTCAACATATGTCTCATATTCCGGATTTGGTTGATAATCCTCGGAATGTTCCTATGATTGTTATATATGGATATGCAAGTCCTCGTCGTCTAATTCGACCACGTCCACAGTATTTTAACAAGATTTTCCCTGGCAGAAACCATACATTACTGGGCAATGCAAACCTGCAAGCTACTTTACAACCTTTGGAGCATTTACAAGAAATGAGTTTCAGTAATTTTTGGGAATGGGCATTTCCCATTCTTCGAATTTCTCCATCTCCAGTCCAAAGCTGATTTTTTTTCGTTTCCATACCATAGCTGAATTTGGTTGTAAGTACGGAACGAATGCGTCTTTGGTTAGTGGTAATGATTCTAGATTTGGTAAACTTTTCTTAATAGATTGTATGAAACAGTGGTATCTATATTTGTTCCATTATGCACAGTTTTTTATGCATACAGAAGAAGAAAAAATTGTTCTCCCACTTTATCTATTTCCTCTGGGGACGCGCTTGGATCTTTGAAAATTTGAACAGCCTCCTATAAGTCTTTCTCTTTCTGCCTGTATAATGAGGAACAGTATCACAGCCACTAAATGTGTGTGGAAATAAAATCTCCCTAATTGAAGAATCCAAATTTATATTATGGGCTGCATACATCCGGCTACGAGTATTTCCTTTCCCTGGCTTCAGAAAATAAATGTTATAGCGAGACTCATTCAAGGCGGTAAGAATTACTAATAAATCAGTGTCTTCCCCTATTATAATTACCGATTTGTAGTGATTCGATTCTTAAATTGTAGTGTTGACAATTAAGGTGACAGCATCTTCGGCAGCCTGCTTGACTTTGAAACCTTCGTTCGTTAATAGTTTACACATCATTGAGATGATTCGACATTTATTTCTCTCATTTGACAAGAATTTCTCCTGGGATATAGTTGCTATACTTTTTTCTATTTCCGCTTATGAACCAATCTTCAATCGGCGACGTCGCTCAGCAGTTTTGGCGCTTTTTGGTGCAGCATTCTCTGGGTATCCATCGAAAACTATTACTGCATTCGTTAAGTAATGTCTTGTTACATACTCGACGTATTTATCCAAAATCGCACAATAAGATTCTTGTTGATGCCAGTCAATTTTGTGGAGTAGAAATTCCCCGTCTATCACATGAAGAGTATTTCCAGAGTCTAATTGGTTTTCAATGGGTACAAACGCATCGTATAGGGCTGATTTTGTGGTTTTACGAATTCCTATCTAATCGAAGAGTGAAAGTGGATAAGGAGCCAGTTCGTATTAAAAGTAATCTTCTGTTTCTCAGATCTTCTAGATGGACTTTTTCTAATTTTACCAGAGGTACTTGTACTAGTCTTATATGTTTAATTGCCACAGAAACTACATTGACAATCTATAAAAGCATGTGCATGATTTCAAGAATGCCCGCAATAAGAAAATTAGCAAATGCCCTGAAAATATCCAGCTTTCGACGCCTATAACCTCGAAACAGGTAGTCGCATGAGAAAAATGTATCGAACATTTCTGGTAGATAATTTATTCTCCTTAAATTTTCATAACGATGTATTTCACTCTAAAGTTAATAATAACCGAGATATTTACAAATAATGAAAACAATTTAAATTTGTTGCTCTTTTTTTCAAGGTGGCGGCCAAATCCGGGATTTTTAAGGGGTGCTATTTTAAGAGACACAAAATCAAACAAATTAAAATTAATTCCAACTTATCCGGAATTGCTCCCGCTAACAGCCATTTTAAACGACTTATCGACTGTATTCTAAGAAATTATTTTTAGCGAGTATCTAAACAGTGTCGGTGATTTAAAATTTTAAGTGCATGAATACCAGAAAATTTAAATAAGAAAACCCCCCTGTGCCCGCAACCATTTATTAAATATTTTGTTTTCATGTTATTTCATTATTCAACTTTATGGGAATCTGGGGTAAACTTAGCACTCGGGAAAGCATCTGTCAATTTTTTTTACTTACACAAGATAGGATTACCTTTAACAAAGAAAAGCGCCTGACTTGTTACGTTGTTACTATACTTTTTTATTATTTTTCCCCTTTCAAGGAAGCAAGGAGCCTAAAACCATCACCGCAGTTTTGTCAGACTTCACGTTCTCTTTTCAGCATATTCAAAGAAACCTTCCATAACAGTCACACGCTTGTTACAAATACTGTAAGATATTCGTTGCTGGCTCCTTTAGGCAGGAAGGCCGATCGAACTATTATCAGACAGTAAATGACTAAAACAAGTAGTTAGATAGTTATCACTTATCAGTTATTGTATCACAACAGCGTATAGCCCTTGTGTGTTAATTCAGTGTTGTTCAAAATAAACATAAAGCAGCATCCTGTCGATGCAGCCACCATTGAAAATTTGCTGATTATTGGAATCAGCGAGTGAATAAAATTAGTAAGCTGGTTCAACTGAAGTAAATGATCAACAGCAAATATATGTCAGAGCTTAGGGGTATTTCAGGGCGTAACCACTTCGATTTTACACATTAAGTCCGATAAGCACACTTTATTGGTTAAAAAAAACTAAAATAACCAATAAATATCCCGCAATGGCGAAATGAACACAACTAATAATAAGGGTTGGAACGCTAATGGTCCGGCGCCCGCAACTTCGTCCACCACCTTTGCTTTTCTATACAAGAATGCCCTGATCTCGGCAACGTTACTCATTCCCATATTGTTTGGGTCTTGCAGGCGGGCGCCGTTCCATTCAATAGGAAATTAC